>VXAC01008003.1:415330-454540 GCA_013399225.1 Rhipidura dahli | reverse complement strand
TGAGGCCTCCGCGGGCGGGGCTGGCGGGGCCCGGGGCTCCGTTCCCAGCCCTTTCCATCGGCCGGGGCTCCGTTCCGCCCTCCCGGGCCCGCAGTACGCCCGCAGCCCGTGCGGGGAGGCGGCCCCAGAGCTGCGGGGGCTCCCGGCGGCTGCGCTGCCCCCCTGGCCGCGGCCTCCCTTCCCCCCGCGGGGGTTTTGTATTGCCTCAAATGGCCTCCCTTTTGTGCCCCTTCCCTGGCAATAGATGGATGAGTTGTGTGTTTTCCTTGTAATCGTGGTGTTTCTCGCTGGGAGTGTCCAAGGCCCGTGTGACAGGGTTTGGAGCCACCCNTCCCCATCACGGCTCCCGCTCGGCCCCCCCGCGCCGCCATGTCCGCGCCCGGCAGCGGCGGCGACTTCGGGAACCCGCTCAGGAAGTTCAAGCTCGTCTTCCTGGGCGAGCAAAGCGGTGAGCGNGTGGTGTTTCTCGCTGGGAGTGTCCAAGGCCCGTGTGACAGGGTTTGGAGCCACCCGGGCTATGGAAGGTGTCCCTGCCCGTGACAGGGGTGGAACTGGATGAGCTTTAAGGTCCCTTCCAATCGAAACCATCCTGGGATTATTAGCGCTCAGCTTCTCCTCGAGCCCGGGACTGCAGGTCTTGGAGGGTTTTCCAGAAGTTCTCTAATTTCCCAGCCTTTCCAATGCAGGATTGACATTGCTGCTGATAGGCATTTGTCTAATCTGTTTTTAACCCTCTCCAGTGTTCATAATTTCACAACCTTTTTGGGCAATTTATTCCTCCTTCTTCTTCCATCGACCTCCTTTGAATTTTTCTTGGCTTCCTCCAGCTTCCTGAATGAGAATTTGCACTTTATCTTTGTTTTTGACTTGTCAGTTCTGCACTTTATCTCTTGATGATATTTGGAGATGTAAATTTAAAGTTTTGAAGCAAACCACCAGAGTTTGCTCTCTATCTAAAATCTTTTTAGGAAGGAAGGGTGGGAGTGTGGAATGTTGCTTCTCCATGCAGCCAGAGGCAGCAGAACAGCATCTGGGGTATCACCTGCTTTGTTTTGATGTTTATGTCCCACACTTGGGGATTACATAAGGAGCAGAGCAGGGTAACAAAGCAGATTTATTGCTTGCCCAAAGCAAACAACGGGTTCCTCGTTATCAACACACCTGATTTGAGGGCCAGGTTATCTCCATGATTAATTCTGGACCTGCAGAGATTGATCTGCCTCTGTCATTTTGGGAATGAAGTTTCCAGCTGGCTATTTCCCAGGAAGGTGTAGCTGGAATGGCCTGAGATTGGCAGCAGCTGTCAGATCAGTGCCACTCCCAAAGCAGTGCTAATTTTTTTTTCCCCACTGCTGTTTGAAAGTAATTTTTCTTTTCTCTTGTAGTTGGGAAGACCTCCCTGATCACCAGGTTTATGTATGACAGTTTTGACAATACATACCAGGTATGTGATAGTATTTATTTGCTTTTAAAAAAAAAATATATATATATTGGTAAATCTATTCCCTGCTGTTCAAATTGATGCCTGGGAGCCCATTTCTCCATGAGATGTCAGTTCAAGATCAGATGAGAGGTTAAAATGTGCCGTGAAATGGAGTTGAAGCTTCATGATTAAATCAAAGCATCCAGTGTGATGTCAGTGTCCAGAAAGGCAGCAAGGTTTAGATCCCCTTTGGATTCAGGGTAGATCCCCTCTGCATGTGGGGTAGATTCTGTGAGAAGCCTTGAGGAAAACAGGGAGTACATTGTTTTATGGGGAGATGACAGTCAGGATTTCTGGTGATGGATGTGAGAGCCTCAGGAAATCAGGAATGAATAAAATACCAACATCTTCTGACATTGCTGGTGTCTGATATCTTTAGAGCTTCCGTTTAAGTTGGAATAGTTGAGTCTGGAGCATGTAGATGGATCTGCCAGAAGTCAGCTTGGTATATTTTGTCTCTCAATTTTTTTATTCCTATTTTTTGACTAAAGGACTAAAGATAGGAAAAGCCAGGGAAGTCTTGAGAGGCAACGAGGGGGGTGGGGATGAAGAGGCTGCAGATGAAAAGCAGGAGCTGTGTAAGAGGCCTGAAGATTTTGGGAAGAATTAATTGCATCAAAGGCACTCAGAAGTATTTCAGGGGAGTATCAAATATCTGTAAAGCAGATGAGATTAGGGCTTTATCTTTTAATTCAGCCTGGAAGAGTTTCTGGTTTAGATTGGGGTGTTTTGAAGTCGAGGACAAGTCATTCACTGGAACTGGATCCTCTCGTGCTTCCTGTGTTTTTCTTTTCTTGTGCTTCCTTTCTTTTCCTGACTCTTGTAAGATGCTCTCGTAGATTTATTTACTGCTTATTGTAGCTGTTATAAACCATGGCCTGGTTGGAAAATAGACCTCCCAGAAATAAATTCTCCCTCCCAAAACCGACTGTGTTGCTCTTTTCCAATTATCCAGAGGTCCTGCTGGAACCCTCCCAGCACAAGCCGTGTGCCTTAAGAGTGGGGATAATCTGCCTAAAACACTCAAATCTGTTGCATTAGGAGCTCTCTCCTCTTTCCTGGGGTTCTGATGGGCTGGGACAGCTCCTTGATTGAAGTGCCTGGGAGTGCATCTAACTTAGTGCATTATTTTAAATGCCTTTGTGCAGCAATGGCTGCAGCAGTGGGAATGGGAGGGCAGGCAGCCCTGCTGGGGAAGTGAAGCTGCTGAGTGTCCCTGGAATGCTGAAGTGGAAAGGCCTGGATAAACATGGCTCTTCAGCTTTCTGTTGTCCATGTTTTATAGATCTCATTTGTTTTACCTTTTGGGTATTTCTAACAAGGTAATTCTTACCAGACTGAATTGGGGCAGGCCAGAAGGAGCTGCCAGCTCAGATATGATCTGTGTGGAGATACAGGAATGTCTGAGGTTAAAATCCAGACTTTGAGGTTCTTGTGGAGCTGAGAAGGGTTGAAGAACGCTGTGAAATGCAGCTGTGCAGATCCCCAGATTGCTTTGTTTTTATCATGTCAATTGAAGGCTAGTCACTCCATCAGCTTCACAACAAGTTTGTGAACATTTCTGAGAATTTGTGCAGAAAGATGGGGGTGCTGGAAGGCGAGTCACAGCTCCTAATGCTTCTCCTCTTTCCAGGCAACCATTGGAATTGATTTCCTGTCCAAAACAATGTACCTGGAGGACCGCACGGTGAGTGGGGTGGGGGTAGGATGGCTGGGAGGGCTCTTCCCCTGGCCCTTCCTCCAGCAGCTGCTGCAGTCCCCCAGCAGCCTCCAGAGAACCAGCCTTGCTTGCATCCCATCACTGGTACAAGATCTGATACCTCTATCAGGAAGTCAAAGAGTTCCACGGAAAACTGGGGCCGGGTAATGGCCATTTCCCAGGGAATGTGCTGCCTGTTGCACCTGCTTTAGGTGTAGTTTGCTCCCAGAATCTGCAGCTCTGCCTCTGGGATTGTCAGGATGCAAAGGGCTGGGCAGACCTCAGGCACCACAGAATATTCTGAGCTGGAAAGGACCCACATGGATCATCCAGTGCAGCTCCTGAAGCCAATAAAAAGCCAAGGAGTTGGTGTTCCAAGTCTTGAAGTCCTTCATGACTAGACCTCGTTCCTCCTCCTAGGAAGCTCCTGTGGTAACACAGCTCTGACCTACTGCAATAAAGCAATTTGGGATTTAGCCTGCATGAGAGTCCTGTTTGCACAGAGACCCCTCATTCCCTTCTCCTGGATTTCCTCTCAGCATTTGTGGGTTTGCTCATGTTTTGCCAGCACTTGCCTTTTTTTCCCAGTTTACTGCTGTATGAGGAGTGTGACTGTGTGCAGTAGGGAACACTCCTGTGTGGAGCTTTGGGCCTGCTGCTTCTGAAGAAGCCTCTTCCCAGTGTGTGTGATGAGTTTCCTGAGAGCTTCTCTGCCATTTTACCAATGATTCACTCTTAGAAAAGCCCTTCCTTAACTTTTGTTTAAGGCAAAGATCCTGGGAATGCTGCTTGACACCTGTGGATGCCTGGGTGCTGTTATGGTTGTATAAGTCAGGATGTCATTCACCTGCTGCCTTGCTATCCCAGAAATGCCATTTTCCTGCCAATATTGGAATGCTGTTAGCTTTCCTGGTTATGAAAGTGGTCCACAGAGCCCACAAAGCCTCTTCAAATAACAGAGGTGTGGAGTGTAGATAAGAGGAGGGACAAATACAAGCAAACAAGCTGGGAAAATTCAGACACCGGAATAATTTCTCAGATGTGCTTAATGCTGGATTTTGCAATAGGCTTTGATTTCTGGGCTGGAAATGAGGAATGCTGAGCCTCCAGCTGGGATGTGTGCTTTGGTGGATTTGATGTGGCCTTAGAGCAAATAATGCATCCTGAAATTGTACCTGTGCTCTGTCACTCAGCTCTGAACGGGGCCTGGGCAAGCCAGCAGAAGGGATACTCATCCCTGGAAGTGTCCAAGGCTTGGGATGGGGCTTGGAGCAACCTGGGACAGTGGGAAGTGTCCCTGCCCATGGCAGGGGTGAAATGAGATGAGCTTTAAGATCCAACCCAAGCCATTCTGGGATTCCATGAAACACATGTAGAATACATTTGGTTCTTCCAAACCATCTGCCAGGAAGGGCAGCTGTGTGACATTCCCAGCACTGGGATGTGTGGCGTTAAGCGAGCTGGAGCCACCAGAAGCCCTTCCTCAGTCCTGGCTGTCAGGAGCCACATCCATGTGCCAGTTCCCCTCATTCCTGAAGGACCGAGCAGTATTTCCTTCTCTGTGTGTCCACATCTTCCCAGCCTTGTTGGACTACAGGGCAGGAGAAGCCATCCTGGAGGGTGGTCACTGTTGTGAGTTCCACCACCTCTGGTTTTCCAGGGGGATCATCCAGGCCAGGGCGAGCTGGTCTGTAGGGCCAGGGGTCCCACAGCTGGCCAGCTGCTCGTGTGGCTGTTCTGGCAGGATCCCTGAGGCCTGGCTGTGCATTTCCCTCATTAGCAGGTGCTGTGAGGAGGGACTGTCAGGCTCTCCTGGTTTCTGGTGCTGGTATGTGTGAGATATTCCCAGGTGTGTGGAGGGAGGGGTGTTCCCAGACCTTGGGAAGTGTCACTGCTTCTTTTCACATTTCTGTTCCGTTTGAACTTTCCTTTTGTTGCCTTTGTTTTGCTTTGCAACTTATTTTTATTTATTTATTTTTATTTCACTTGCGTTTTGGTTTTGTTCTCCATTTTCCTGCTGTTCCCTTTCCCCTTCCCCTGCACTTTTCCATTTCCCAGATCAGGCTGCAGCTGTGGGACACAGCCGGCCAGGAGAGGTTCCTCATTCCCAGCTCCATCCGTGACTCTGCTGTGGCTCTCATTGTCTTTGACATCACAAGTAGGTATCGAGCCCAGGGTCTGCAGGGACCTTGCTTTTAACACTTACCTCTACTCTGGAAGTGGTGATGGTACCTAAAAAGAGCTGAACCAGCCCATTCCCAGGATTGGGAATTCCTGTGTCTGTGCTGGTTGTTGGTAGCCTTTGGAAAGCTTTCGTGTTTTTCTGTTGTGTTTTTTATTTTTTTAACTTCAAAATGATTTGGTTTTTTTTCATTTCTGAGTAATGAGAGAGGTTGTATGAGTAACAGCTTCAGGTGCCAAAGCAAAGGAACGCTGCCAGAGTAGGTAAAACAGGACAAGACCCTTTTAAATAGAAGCCGTGGAGTGACTTAGGAGGATTCAGGATTCCCATTTAGTTGGAAAAGAGACCTGGAGACTCCTGAGAGAGCTTTTGAAAGAGGAGAGATGCAACAACCACAATTTTTAAAAAACAAACAAGCTCAGAGGGACATTCTTTGTGACTCTTGACATCAATGTTTTCCTACAAGATAGGAAGTCATGAAGAGAATTTTTATTGTAGCTCCTTGCTGTTGATCCCATTTGGTCTGGCAGGGGTTTTGTTAATCTCCAGTATCAGGATTTATATAAATTTCAGGAAAGAAAACAGCACAGGTGGAAAAGCTCTGGCCCAGCTTTATTCTGTTACAAACAAGTTTAGAGTGAGGACCAGGCATTTGTTTCACTCTGCTAAACTGAAGTACTTAGCAAACACCAGGCTATGATTTATCCTCACTGTTCAGGGCAAATAATTTCCTGGTCTTTCTCCCAGTCCTGAAGCTGGAGAGAATTCTGGGGGAATTCCTGGTTTGGTGCAAATGATGTCAACGTGGCCTCTTTGGGGAGCAGTGAGATGTGCAGGTGGTGGCCTGAGCTGGGGGCTCTCCTGGCTGAGGCAGGGGGCAGGATGCACAGCTTGGCATCATTTTTCCCACTGTACAGGTGCAGGATCATGTTTATCCAAGCAGCTGGAAACATTTTACCAGTCCAGGCTGTTCTTAACAGCTCCCAGCCATGTCAGAAGTAATTAAGTGACAGCTGATCTCATCATTCTTCAGTAGCAGGCTGATCTTTGCAGATAATTTCATTTTTTCACTGTCACTCTTAGTG
This sequence comes from Rhipidura dahli, assembly GCA_013399225.1. NCBI lineage: Eukaryota > Metazoa > Chordata > Aves > Passeriformes > Rhipiduridae > Rhipidura > Rhipidura dahli. Next base: position 448,091 of record VXAC01008003.1, on the reverse strand, counting down.
GCTGAGAGGTTTAAAGTTCTCTTGTGTTGCAGAAGGAACATGCTCAGGTACTTCTAGGGGCACAATGAAATTGTTTAGTTATTGTTGATGTGCTGGACATCCTGAAATGCAGGTGGAGAGATCCATGGGGGGTGTCCATACTCAGCTCAGGCCCTTCCTGAGGGTTGTTCCTAAGGAAGGCTGGGCTCATTCCTGGTGTCCCACAGTGGTTATTTATATTTTCCCTTCTAAAATGGGTGCACACAAACCTGGACTTGTCGAAACATAGCAAACCTGGGTCACCTCAGGGGTGTCTGTGTGGTACCTGCTCACTGGAGATCTTTCCTCAAAGAGCATCACCCTGCACAAATTACAAATTAAACAAATTACCTGGGCCAACTCTGGTGATTCCTCCAGTTGCCTTCTGCCTGTGAGTCTGAAGGTTCAGGGTGGTTCAGTCACCACCTGGGTGAATGTTCATGGTGAATATTCCAGTGTGACAGCACTGTCCAGGGAGAGTGTGGAAGCCTGGGAAGTCCAGGAGCTGTCGGGATCAATCTGATTTCCCAGCTCTGCTGTGGCACTGCCCAGGTGCTCCCAGTTTGTCACCTTGAGTTTCCTGGGATAGAGAAGAGCCCTGACTTCTGCTCCTGTAATCAAGCCTGCCTTCACAACAAAGCAAGAGCTAATTGCTTTAACTATAAACCCTAATCTTCCTTAAGCCCCAGGGCATCAGCTCGACATCCCCTGATGTAGATAAGATGATGTTTTGAATCTGGCTGCAGCCCTGCACTTTATCAGCTTCTCTTCATCTTCTAAACAAGCCATCATTGGTCGTGGGGAAGCTGCTTTTTCCTTGATGAGCTGCTTCATTAACCAGTGCTCTGCCTCCCTGCTGGGATTGTTCCTGGCTCTAAACTGGGAACCAGTGGCTGCCTCCATAAAACTGTTGGGAATGAGGAGCAATCCTGTTTTCTGGCACTGTGGGGTGAAGGAAAAGGACACACTCCCAGTACAGAAAGCTTTTTGTTTGGAGTGTTTGGGGAGTTTTTGAGCAGTGCTCTTTCAGCCAGGAAGATCTCAGACCTTGGAGCTGTCATATATAATAATATATAATACATGATAGCATATAATAATAACAGCAGTTTGGGGTCAAACTGGTCTACCTGGCCCAGCATCTTTGTGACTCCTGTGCTGCTCTGGAAGGGAGAACCCAATGCCCTTTGCACCACCTGAACCTTGCAGTGTGTAACATTTGCTCTTGTTTCTGCTGGGATTTAAGTTACCATTGCTTTAATCTCACGTGAAAATCCCCGTGTCCATCACCTGGATGCTCCATGCTGGAGGCTGGATGCTGTTTTCCTGCCTGGGTGCTGTGGGAATTGCCCCAAAAGCTCTGATCAGAGATGCTCCAGGCTACAAGTCCTATATGGAGATCCCATCTATAATCCTGGGAGATCAGTGCTTTACTGTTGGCTACCCCCAGCAATGAGGTGGCACCCAAATCCTAGAGATGTTTGGGAATAGCAGGATCTCTGGGCAAGCAAAGGAGGGAATGACAGCCCTTTACAAACCGCGGTTGGTTTTGGGGCGAGATGACAACGTCACCTCAGCTGCTGCAGTTGGCTGTGGAAGTGGCCTTTTCCCTAAAGGGTTTTCCTGCTCTCTCTCCTCTCCCTGGTGGGCCGGGCTGGCCCCAGCAGGTCCGGCTGCAGCTCTGGGACACGGCGGGGCAGGAGCGGTTCCGCAGCCTCATCCCCAGCTACATCCGCGACTCCACCATCGCCGTCGTGGTCTATGACATCACAAGTGAGTGTGACAGCACAGGGGAGCAGTGCTCTGCTGTGCCCTTGTTGGAACAACTCCCCTTGAGCAGAACTGAGAAGTTACAGCCGCGAGTTCTGCGAAAACATCATTAAAATCAGAAATGTTTTCCCCCTTCGTTGTTTTTCCATCTTGGTGGGAGGGAAATCGTTGACGTAGGGTGGGGAGGTTTGGAGGAGCACCTGAGTACAAGTGAAAACTCATGAAGGAGTTTTATCCTCAGCTTTGCTGTTTCATTCTTCCCTGCAGACTTGAATTCTTTCCAGCAAACCTCCAAGTGGATCGATGACGTCAGGACAGAGCGAGGCAGCGATGTCATCATCATGTTGGTGGGGAACAAAACCGACCTGGCAGACAAGAGGTAACGGGGCAAACTGGGCCAGTCTGGGCCCAGAGCCACCAGGGACTGGGGCTAGCCTGGCCTTAGAACAAGGCTTGGTTTTGAACACAGCATCATCTGCTTGTCAGGAAAGTCACATTTCTGGTTTCAACAAAACTGACTCCCTTTTCTCTCCTACAAATAGTTTAAAACTCACCTAAACCAACCTCAAAAAATTACCTACATGGCTCTACACCATTTTCTCTGTGGGGTATTTTGTCTGATTTTCCTTTTTGCACTGAGGCAGAGGCTAAAAGCTGTCTGCAAAAGCAAGGGAATCAGCTGATTTTCACTAATTTCCCTCTGTCTCTCTGCATGTGCAGCTGGAAGTTCATGACAGTTTCTCCTCGTTAAAATGCAGCACAAACTTTTGTAGGCTTGATCTCAAAGTACGAATTTCTCTGAGTATAAATTTCATGTCACACGTAGCACACACTGAGCTCATGGATGTGTGTGAGGAAATCAGATCAGCAAAACCCAAACTTCCCCAAGAGACCCAAAAGTTTAATTAGGCTCCTAAAATGACACAGACTTAATGTTTTGGGAGGTGCCATAAAGCTTTTTGCTTTAAAACTCTTAATTCTCCAGCACTTCAACCAAAATAACCAATGTAATGGGTTCTTGGAAGAGCACAGGCTTTGCTTTGTGCTCCTATTTCAAATCCTTCTCTGGCTTGTTGATTTAACAGTAATTTTGGTGAGTATTTTTGGAGATTTTTGTTCCTTAGGAAGGTATCAGGAGCAGTGGAGATAAGGGGAGGTTTTTATTTTAGCAGGTGGTGCTAGAAGCAGATGGAGTAAACCAGGCAATTCCAATCCTTCCAGCTGAAACAGCCACACACACCCCAAAAATGTGGGCTTTGGGTGTCAGGGGATGTGTGAGGAGGGTTGAAACCACAGGGAATTTTGATCTGATGGGAAGAAAATCACCTCAGGAAGGTAGAACAGGGAAACACCTGGATCTCACAGCAAAATAAAATCTTGAATTATCAAATCCTTGTCCTTTGGCTGTTCACAAGACTTTCCTGGTCAATGGACAGCAATTTATAGGATGAAATTCATGTTTTCTCAGCAAAATCTTGTACTTCTATTTAAACATCATTGTTCACTCCGTTTCTTGGGGTGGTGGGTGGAGTGATCTGAGTGTTCCACTGCAGGACATTCCCACGTTTTAAATCCTGACCCCAGCTTTACTCACTCCTGCAGTTGAACATTCCTTCAGGATGTGTTGTGATGGGGATTTTCTCCTGTGGTTCTGGTGGTTTTGTGTCCCAGCATCCCTGCCTGCTTTGCCCTGGGTCTGCACAACCATGGAGATTTTTGGTTTTCATGCCCAGCAGGACAAGCAGGGATGATTCTGCTTGGCTTTTCCCACCTCACTGGAAAGCATTTTGCCTTGCACTTTGGAAATATTCCTTAAACTTGGTGCTCAGGGCTTCAGGAATCCAATAAAGTATGTCCAGTTCGTTTTGCTTAAGAATTCCATGTGTGATGAACTAATGGTCTGTCTGTGAAATTGTTCACAAAAGCAAAATCCAAGATGTCCTCCCTGAGCCAGCTTGGATTTTGACCACTGAGCCTCTCCCATGCCCTCCTGGGAGCTGGGAATAACTGCAGCTCCCTGACTGAATAACCTGGCATTTCTAATTCCTGTCAAAATGCAGTTTCATGTGAAGCTGGAAAGCCCTGTGGGATCATTTCCTGATGGTGCACAGCAGCTGGCCCAGCACTGCTGGGAGAATTAAAAATACCAGAAAATGGTTTGAAGCAGCTACAGCTGAAGTTCATGCAGCACTGGAAATTTGTATTTGAGGAGGTGAATGTGACAGTAGTCCTGGGCTGGGCTGGGATTTGGAATGATGGGGAAGGGAATAGCTGAGTGTCAGTAACAGGAGCTGCCTTGCTTTTCTGTTCAAAGGAAGCTGGATTTGTGTGAGGCTGAAATTCTGGGCCTGTGAGGCTGGACAAAGCCACCTCTAGTGTCACAAAGGTGACATTTTTTGAGGCAGAATACAGGGGAGCCATTCATCCTCTGATAAAACCGGGGATGAGGCAACTTCTGAGGCCAAAAAGCTGCACTAAAAATAGCCCTGTTCCTGTTCAGTGCAGCCTGAGTTTTTCATTCCACTCAGTGTTGCTTCAGTTGGTGGCTGGTTTTTTGTTTTTTTTTTTTTTTTGCTTTTCTCTCCCTGCAGTTTTCTTTCTCTCATTTTTGGCCTCTTTTGCTTCAGTTTTTTTGTGCTCTGGGATTTGTTTCCCTTGCTGGAGACAGGTTTCTGTAGAGGAGGGTGAGGGAAGAGCCCGAGGGCTGAAAGTGCTGAGTATTGAGAGCAGTGCTGGAGCAGGGTTTAGTGGGACACAGGCTGGTGCTCAGAGGGGCAATTCCAGGTGTTTTACCCAAGCTGCTGCACTGTCCCTGCTGCTGAAGCCTTTCTGGAGTCTTGGTGTCACCTCACAACACTCCCTCTGTCAGGTTTGGGAATCTCCCTGTCTCGCAGTGGGCATTTTCCCTTCCCTGGAATGCTGTGGATGAGGCTCAGATGTTCTGCACAAGCTTCATCCTGTGTTGCTCGACTGCCACAACTCCAGGTGTAACCTGGGGAGCTTCCCTGAGGTGGTTTCACTCCAAGTTGGAGGGTGGTGAGCCCTGAGGGTCCTGAGGTGGGCTGTGGTGCCCTCTTGGAGGGGGAGCAGCAACTCACTCAGAGCCATCTCTAACTCTTCCTCCTGTTCCTTGTGTCTCCCTTTTCCACCTTTTCCAGGCAAATCACCACAGAGGAAGGGGAACAGAGAGCCAAAGAGCTGAATGTGATGTTCATTGAGACCAGTGCAAAGACTGGGTACAATGTCAAACAGGTACATCCCTGTGCTCTGCTCCAGCCAGGAATCTGTCCCTCGCTGCTCCGGGTCTGCTCCAGGGTGGGGTTTGTGATCCTGCAGGATTTTCCTCCTGTTTAATGCCAGCCCCTGAGCTGTTTCTTGGTTTGTGTAGTGGAAGCTCCTTTCCTGTTGAGTCAATGATTCCCTGTCAAGGCTAACATTGAAAGAAAGGAGAACTCACTCCAGAATGTGCTGAGGAATGGGAAAGGGGGGAAATTGTTGTTTTGTGCAGCCAGTCAGTTGGGATTTGGTTTGGTTTGGTCCACAGTCAATGCACTGTTTGCTGAAGTCTCTGCTGACATCAGGGGGGAGAGTTGTTTCTGCTGATGCACTGGAGTAGAAGTTCCTCCCTTCTGTTTGCCAGCCAGAGAATCTTGGAATATCTCATAAGAATTGGGGCTGGAAGGGATCTCTGGAAATCATCCCTTCCAATCCTTCTGCTCAGAGCTGGTTCCAGCTGAGTTTGGAGTATCTCAAAGAATAGGGACTGTCCAGGTGCCAGTGTTTGATCAACCAAACAGCAAAAAAAAACCTTTACATTTTTGTTTTAAGCAGAATTTCTTGGATTTCTGCTTGTGTCCTTTGCCTCTTGCTTGTGACTCCCAAGTCCACTGGTTCAGGGATTGTTCTGGATGTGAAAGAGCTTAGAACAAGGAGCTGTGAGCCCTGGAGGGAGTTGAAAACATCCTCAGGAGTTTGCTGCACACCAGCAGCTTGGTACAACCTCAAAGTGGGATTAGGAGGCTTTGGGCTTGTTTTTTGTGGCTGATCTGGATTGAACCCACTTTAGTGTTCGATTTGAACTCCCGTTGCCTTCTTTGCCCAGCGGGTGTTGGTGGGGAGAGTTGGGATTTGAAGGCTGCAAACTCCAGCAGCTCGCTGGGACCTTGGTTTCCCAAGGAGCACCCTTTGGAGGGGTGGCTGAGGAGACCCTGCCCAGCTGCTGGGAGGAAAATCCTCAGCAGCAGTGGCTGCTCTGGTGCTGGGTGCAGCCGAGCTCAGCAGCCTGGCAGTGGCTGCGCTGTGAGGGCAGCAGGACAAGCTCCCAACACTGCCTGCGAAGTTATGCAAAGCCATTTCCCAGGTTTTCTGGGGATATAATAGCCCTTCCCAGCTGCAGCACATCCTTCCCAGTGTAACTGCAGCTCCCTGGAACCAGCTCAGGAGTGGCTGTTCGGCAGCAGGACTGGCTGAAGGGCTGGGCTGTAAAAGCTCAGTTGTTCCACAGGGGAATAGTCAGTGCCAGGTGAGTGATGAGAAATCCCCAGATGTGCACCCTGTGTGCACGGGCAGAGGCTGGATGTGGTAAATGATGTTTAGTGAGTGCAGGAGGGAGTTCCATGAATCCTGGCAGAATTCCATGTTCTCTTCAAGCAGAAACAGGTAAAATAAAACTGGTTTTTTGTATGTACTGAACAAGTTCTTTAAAATAAGTTCTCTCAAACCTGTTACATTTCCTACATAAAATTCTCATGGCATTTTTATTCACTGCCTGCTGTAGCACCCCTTTAACGACTTTGTACAACTCAGGCTCTGAGTCCTCCTGTAAAACAATGTTTTTAATGGGAATTTTTCCTGACAAGCCTTGAGCTTCTCTCTTGCTGCTTTCCAGCTTTTCCGCCGTGTGGCTGCTGCCTTACCTGGGATGGACAGCACACCAGAGAAGAGCAAAGAAGACAGTATCCTTGTTTTCCCATGGAAATGGGCAATTATCTGGTGTAAAGTTGGGCTTACTGACTTTCTTTGGCACATTGTGGGGATGGGTTTTGCAGGGATGTAGCTGGACATGGAGCAGGGACATGGAGCTGTTGCAGTGTGTCCAGGGGAGCCCCAAAATGGGTAGAGGAATGGAGCAGCTCTGTGAGGAAAGGCTGTGAGGATTGGGATTGTTCAGGCTGGGGAAGAGAAGCTTTGGGGTGATCTCCCTGTGGCCTTCCAGGATGTGAAGGAGCTGACAAGGAAGATGGGAATATTTACAGTGGCTTGGAGTGACGGGACAAGGGGGGATGGCTTCCTACTGCCAGGGGGCAGGGTTAGGTGGGATTTTGGGAAGGAATTCTGCCCTGTGAGGGTGGGGAGGCCCTGGCACAGGGTCCTCAGAGAAGCTGTCCCTGCCCCTGGATCCCTGGAAGTGTCCAAGGCCAGGTTGGATAGGGCTGGGAGCAACCTGGGCTAGTGGGAGGTGTCCCTGACCATGGCAGGGGGTGGCACTGGATCAGCTTTTGGTCCCTTCCAACCCAAACCATGGTGGGATTGTGTGACCCAGTTTATGGGCTAGATATGAATGTACACAGCTAATGGCCAGCACAGGTCCTGCTTTTCCAGTTGAACTGAGGCTGGAATTTGCACAGTTTATAACACCAGAGTTTGTTACTCTTTGTGTCCATCCTTTGAAAGGTCTCACCATGTCCCTGGTTTTGCAGTTAACCCTGTGCAGGCAGGCCATGGAGAGACACCAACCACCCCTACCAGATGCTGTTGTGGTTGATTCCTTGACTGTCCCTGCAGTGATTGACATCAAACTAGAGAAGCCCCCCGAGCAGCCAGTCACGGAGAGCGGGTGCTCCTGCTAACAGCCCCTGCCAGCAGCACCCCGCCCGGCCGGGCTCCCCGGAGAACATCCCGCTCATTGCCACCCCTCTGGGGCTGGAAAACCATTCCTAAGCGAGCGAATCCCTGTGTGCTGGTGGGGAGCAGCCCCGGCCGCCCCTCTCACTGCATGGTTTGAGCCCTGAGTGCAGAATGAGTGTCCTGTCTTTTGAGTTTATTTTTTTATGTTTGTTGCACTTTGGCACCACGGTGCCCTTCACACTCTCTCCCTCTCTCTCTCTCTTCCTCCCTTTCTCCCCGTGTTCCCACCTGGAGCCTCCCTGCTCAGATGTATCTTGTGAATGCCATGGAAAAGCTGCCGAGTTAGGGAAGACAAAAATGAAGCTTTGGGGGGTGGGTTTTCCACCTTCCCTCCTGCCTTGCATCCTCCCCCTGCCCTCTCCAGCCCCCTGTCCTGCATCCCCACTTCCTCTGGTTAAAGGCTGCTCCTGGAACCAGTCACTTGGACTTGCCTTTTTGGACTCTGCAGGTTCCCTGTTCCCAGGCTTTGCTTCCCGCAGGGCACATGCCCCGTTAGCTCCCTGGTTTCTCCTTTCCATGGATGATCCTGGCTAACTCTTGCTCACAACTCCCCACTTTTGCTCCTCGTGTCACACAGGGCCCCAGAAAGCCCCAAACTCTGAGAGCTTTGGCCTTGTGGCTCCCGTTTGTGTGGCAAGAACATCCCAGAGCCTGCTCCCCTCAGCTGGAATCTCTTCCCATCCAGAGGATGTTGGTGAGTGTTGGCTGCAGACATGGGGGAAGAGGAGGGAGCACAGGCTTTGCAGCCCGAGGCTGGGTGGGGAGAGATCCTCAGGGATTCTGGAAGCCAACAGTGGCCTGGGATCCATCACTGCTGGGGCAGTGCCTGCCCTGGGAGTCATGGATGCTCCCCAGGCTCCTTCCCTGGTCTCCATTCTCCTGTTCCTCCTCACCGGAGCTGCTTCACGTGGGGAAGGAGGGCCACAGCAGAGGGAAGGGCAACATTCCGTTCTCATTCCCAGGTTGCTGCTTGCTGGAATCATTCCCATTGCCTCTGCCCTTGGAGCAGATGCTCTGGGATGGGACCAGCAGCTGTTTCACTCCTGGGGGAGTTTTGAGCTTTGCCAAAGCTGAGGGGAGCAGTGGCAGGGAATTCCTGTCACAGTAGGTGGTGGATTGAATGCTGCTGAAGGGAATTCTGGTGTCACTTCCCAACCTTAAAGGTCGGGAATTTTTGAATTAATTCATGGAGCTTTTCAGAGATTTCCTGGGGTTTTGGGTCCAGCAGAAGTTGGTTTGTCAGTTGGCAGAGAGGAGCATTCCACTGTCCTTTCCCCACGTGGCCTGTGTGACATGGAGGGTGCTGGGGGTAGCACAGTGACCACGGTGGGGGGGAGTCAGTGACACTCCCTCCCCTTCCCTCCCCGGCAGGGTGTCCCTCGGTCCCTGACACCCACCTGGGGGCGGGAAGGGACAGCCCGGCCTGGGGTGTGGCAGCCCTGGGCTGGCAGCGGTCACTTCGTGCTCCGGAATCCCTTCCCCTCCGGGCAACTGGCTGCAGGAGGAAGCTGGGATGTGACTCCCCACTCCCCGCCCCCATCGGGAAGCTGATCCCATTCCCTGTACATAGCCCATTGTGGGAATTGCTGGTGTCGGTGTCCGTGTCTGTAGAACAGGTGTTACTGTCCCTCCTCACAGGCAGCTCTGCTGTCCCTTCGTGTTGTTGGAGTCACGGAGCGGGGCGGGAGGTGGGGGAGACCCCAGTGCCGGGGCGGGGGGTAATTAGTGGAATCCAATAAGTTCCCTTCCCACTGTTTTTCTGGATGTGTTCCTGCCGTGTGTCCGGCCCCGCTGTCCTGTAGCTGTAGCGAGTAAGTGTGACTGTAACTCTGAGTAAGGACTGTGTGACACAGCCACAGTGTATCACTAAATAAATAAAGTTATTTCACCAACACTGCACTCTCCTGCTGCCGCGCGGGGGGGCTGGGGGGCTAAAAGGGGTTTGCTCCCAGCTGTGACATTCCTGGCCTGAGCGGGGATGGAGGAGGGATGGAGAAGGAGTGAGGATGGGGGAGGAGGGATGGAGAAGGAGGAAGGAAGGAGGAACAGAGGTGCAGGAACAGAGGAGGGAGGAAGAACAGCGCAGAAGGAGGGATGGAGGAGGAGAAAGAGGGAGGAGGGAGGGAGAAAGGATGGAGGAGGAGAAGAAGGGATGGAGGAGAAAGGACTTTGCTAACTTGTTGCAAACTGTAGAATATGTAATGATTTTCTCAGGGAGTCTCTTCGACGTTTGCTCTTTGTTATTTTCAAGCCTAATCAGCAAAAAAAAAAAAAGGAGATTTAAGCCAAGAAATTGAGCAGCCAATGAGCTGGAAGTGATGGCCAGGTGTTGGAAGGACAAGTGGCTTGTGGGTGGAATTGCCTCGTGGAGGGTGAGGGCAGGACATCTCAGCCCTGGGGGAGGTTAGCAAAGCTCGGGAAGAAGGATCCCTGTTTAGGGATAACAACAGGACCCTGTGGATCCAAACACGAGCCTGAAGGGAGCCAGGAGCACAGAGAGGAGCCCTCAGGTGAGCCCTGCCCTGCAACACACCTGGGACTGATCCTGTTACTCCAGAAGGACCTGCAGCACTTGTGCCAATGCTGCTTCCCTGCCCAGGGAGTCACTGCAGCCTGAACCCCTGGCAGTGCTCCCTTTATCCCTGGAAGTGTCCAAGGCCAGGTTGGACAGGGCTTGGAGCAGCCTGGGCTAGTGGGAGCAGCCATGGCAGGGGGTGGGGCTGGATGATCGTTAAGGTCCTTCCCACCCAAACCATTCCATGATTTTATAAATTTGTGCCTCAGCTCAGTTTTGTCAGTCACTAAAACAATCTGATGTTGCTGGAGCTGTTGTTTTCCCACCAGGAATCAGCAACTGCTTCAGTTCTGGAGGATGAAATGGACTGTGGTGGCCTTAATGCTTTGCTAATTAACATACGCAGGACATGATTGTGCCCTGGGAAAGAATCCACTCCTTCCTGTCAGCCAGGTCAGCCGGAAAACACCTGAGTCATTCCCTGGGAGGAACTGCCCGGGGCACGGGAGACCTTCCTGAAGCTCCTGCCAGCGAATGCTCTGAAGCAGGAGGGACAAATTCAACGCTTAAATGGTATCTGCAGCTCCGGGGGGAGAGAGCTCCTCTTTCCCTATGGAACACGGGGATTCTGGGAAACCAGTGTGAGACCAGAGAGGTGACAGAGGAGCTCTCCTTCCCCTCCCCAGGGTGTTGCAGGGGCTTCCAGGATGTCCATTCCCCTGGTGAAAATGTTAATTTTTAATTCTGAGTGAAAATCTCTTTTCCAGTGTCTTTTCCTCGCCCCCAGCCTGGCTCAGTGCCCTGCCCTGCTCCTGGAGTTGTGCTGGTGCCACCACTGCCACAGTCCTGCCTTGCTCCTTCCTGGCAGTGCTGGAACACCCTCCAGGTTAATGAGAGACTGATTTCCAGCAGAGCCAGTGGGAAAAAACCCCTGGAACAGCTGCAGATCCCAAATTTCCTCCTGTGGACTGCAAAGGTGGCTGGACCTGAGCCTTGTCCCAGCATTTCCTTGGAATGCTGCTGAGGGTGGGTCTATCCCAACCTCCACCCAGACTTCCTGAGTGGGAATAAGCTAAATTCGGGTCGCTGTACTTGATTTATTGATTGTTTATACAGAGAAAGTGGAAAATACCACAAGGAAGAGAAGGCCAGAGCCAGGGCTGTCCCGAAGCCACTACAGCATGATCCCACCAGGCATTTGCCCCCAGATTTGCTGAGAATTAACATGTTTCCTTGGTAATTAACATTTCCAAACATGGCAGCCCTGTATTGTGGGGTCTTTATCAGCCAAGAGGCACAAACAGCCAGAGCTGGGGCTGAATTTTACTCCTGGAGTTCCCAGCAATGCAGAGCAGCGGTGGGACAGAGAAGGAAAGAATTCCATGGCACAAGAGGGTGGGAGAGGTGGATTTCTTGGAGGACAATGCGTGTGCTCTGCTCAGGAATGCTCAACAACCAAGGATCCAGGATCAAAGCATCCAGAACCAGCCCAGGACTCACTCAATTTAAGCCTTGCTAAAACCTGGATCCTGCTGGAGCAGCTGCCCCCCAGGCTCTGCTTCACACCAGCCTGGTCCAACACCCATTCCCAGGAGCACAGCCTCAATTCCCATCCATCTTCCAGCCAGAGGAGCCCCTTGGCATCGCTCCACGTGGGAAAGAGCTGATCCTGGGCAGGACAGTGGTGCCTCCAGTGAAAGCTGAAACGTGAGGTGTCATCTCAGATGTTGGGGAAAAGGAGTGGAGAGGTTTTGGCAGGACGAAGCTCCCCATTAGTGAACTGTCCGTTCCTTCTGCCGCTGGTAATCTGGGAGGGAGGGACAAGGAGAGCATGGCCAGGGGGAATTGAACAAAATGTTCAGGAAAACACACATTTCCAAGTGGAGGCAGCATTTGAGACCCTCTGGCTTTAAAAGGGCACCCCCCACGAGTCATTTCAAGAGATTTTAGGGCATTTAGAACAAAAGGATTTGTTTGAAATGTTTTGTTTGAAATCCCCTCTTCCCCTGCTCCACATTTTTCTTCTTAATGGCTGCTTTCCATATTATGAAGAATCCTTGTTTGGCTTGACTTCTCCCTTTTTTAATCCCTTAAATCTTGGAACTTTATGCATGCAGAAAGACAAACTGGGAGTTAACCCAGTCCTTCCCTTCACTCACAATTCAAACGTCCTCAGGGAGGGATATCCACCCCTGGCACCTGTGCCAGAGCTCATTCCTATGTTATTCAAGGATAATGAGCTACTTCTCCAGCTCCAAATTAACTTTTCCATTCCCCAACCATCCCACCTTCCTGCTCTCCAACTTTTCCTATGTGGGCAGATGGAGCCAGGCCTCATTATCCTGACGTGGTGCCTGATCCCCAATCAACACTGTCAGTGAGCTTGGGCTGCTAAACTGGGGTGGAACTGGCAGGGATTTATGGAAGTTTGCTTCCCAAGGAGCATTCCAGGTGCCGGGACTGGGCACTTACTGTAGGGGAAGTACCGGACGCGCATTGTGATCTCCCGCGCCGTCTTCAGGATCTCCACGGCCTGGAAAACAAGGGAAGAGGATTCCACGGGTTCTGTGCTGGGCTGAGAGGCTGGAAGGAGGCAGATTCCCCATCCCAGCGCTCACCTTGCTGTGCTCAATGTCCTGGAAATCCACGTCGTTCACCGAGAGCACCTGGTCCCCCTCCTGCAGCCCGGCCCTGTGCGCGTCCGAGTCGGGAATCACCTGGGAAGGGAGAGCAGGGATGGCAGCAGCGGATCTCCCACGGCTCCCCTCCCACACGGCCCCGGGGAGCAATTCCAGGGGCTGGGAAGAGACCGGGAAGTGGTGCAGGACGTTCTGATGGCTTGGTGACAAATCCCAGCGCCGAGCTCGGGGCGGGGGGTGGCAGCCAGAGCCTCCCTGCACACCCGGCCGGCTCAGCAGCTCCCACGGGCACAGGCAGGGGCCGGGCGGGAACGGCACAAGGACGGACACACCTTGGAGATGAAGATTCCCAGCTGCGAGGCTTTTCCTCCCCGGATGTTGAAGCCCAGCTGTGGGAAAAACCAGCAGGGAAATGCAGTCACCAGGACCCTTCCCTTGGCTGAGTTCTCTTCCCATTCACCAGAACTCTTCCAATTCCCCAGGCCCCTTCTTCTCCCTGCTCTGCCTCCCAGATGGATGCCAGGCACGGGTGCTGCAGTGCTCCGCCAGGCACCAGCACCGGTCCCTCTTTCCTAATTCCTGCCACCGGGAACACTCGAGGGGCCCCCGCTCCCATTCCCCGGCAGCTCCACATCCCGAGACACCACTCAGGAAACAACCCCCTCCTCCTGCCCACCGGCCTGGAATCTGCCACCCTGCCCGCCCCGCGCCTGTCAGAGCAGTTCCCTGTGCCAGGACGCTGCCAGTCGGGAATATCGCAATTCCAGTGCGGCAGATGCCAGGAAACGCTCTGGGATCGCGTCCGGGAACGCGACTCCGCGCCCAGGCAGCGCCAGGCCGGCCCCCCCCGCCTCACCTGAGCCCCGGGCGGCTTCTTGAGGACGATGGTGCGGGGCAGGAACTGCGTGAGCTCGTTGTTGTAGTCGGGGTGATAGACGCGCTGCGGGGGACGCGCGGCGGCTTAGTCGGGGCCGGGCCGGGCAACCCCGCCCGGCGNGGAGCTGCGCCCCTCCTGACGCTCCGCTCGATGATTGGCCGTGGCGGCGCGCGGCCCGGTTTGAACCGCGGCCGTTGCGGCGCCGCCATTGGCACGGGCAGCGGCGGTTCCAGGTCAGTCCCGCGGCCGCCCCGCGACACCGGGCAGGGCCAGGCCGGGCCCGCTCCATCCCCGCTCCAGCCCCACTCCCGGCCCGGGGCTTCCGCTCCATCCCCGAGCCCCGGCAGCACCGCTTCCCCCCCCGCTCTATCCCCGCTCCCCCGGCAGAGCCGCCGGTGTCCCGGCCCGCCTCACGGCGCTCGCGTCCCGCAGGCTGGCGATGGTGCGGGAGGACGACAGGGGCATCCCGGTGCGCGTGGCGCTGCGCTGCCGGCCGCTGGTGCCCAAGGAGACCAGCGAGGGCTGCCAGATGTGCCTGTCCTTCGTGCCCGGGGAGCCGCAGGTGAGGCTCGGGGGGCTCCCGGGAGGCCCAGGGATCCCGCGGCCCGGGCGCGGTTACCAGCGCTGCACCGTCCCTCTCCTCCGCAGGTCGTGGTGGGCAATGACAAGGCCTTCACCTACGACTACGTGTTCGACCCGTCCGTGGAGCAGGAGGAGGTTTTCAACACAGCGGTGTCGCCTCTGGTCCGAGGCATCTTCAAAGGTTTGTCCCGGGTCTTGCCCGTCTGGAACTTGCCCTGCTCAACAGAACGCCTGGGGTGTGTCCTCTGAGCCTCCTGCTTCCCGAGGCTGCCTGCGTAAGGCAGTTTCCATGGAATACCAGAAGAGTTTGGACTGGAAGAGATCAGCCAGTGCCACCCCCTGCCACGGGCAGGGTCACCTTCCACCATCCCAGGTTGCTCCAAGGCCCAGTGTCTAGCCTGGCCTTGGACACTTCCAGGGATCCAGGGGCAGCCACAGCTTCTCTGGGCACCCTGTGCCAGGGCCTGCCCACCCTCACAGGGAAGAATTCCTTCCCACTATTCCTCTTGCAGTAGGAAGCCGTTCTTCCTTGCTCTGTCACTCCAGCTCTTACAGAAAGTCCCTGTCCCTCTTTAAGAGTAACACAATGAATTGATAAGCATCCTGCCTGGGGATGCTGCAGTGGAGCTGGGGTGGCAGAGAACTTGTGCTGTTTCCTTTTAGCTCTAATTAATTAATATCGAGTCTTTAAAAAGAGCTGGAATAATCCTTTTATCTGTGCTTTACAAAGTTTCCATTGCCTTTTTCTCCCCCCACCTCCAAGTTCCTGACTGTGATCTGTATTTAAGCTGGTGTCAGCTGAGGATTTTCTGGAAGGGTGGTTTTCAAATATGCAGCTTTCTGTCCCCATGTGATTCCTTCAGGGGCCCTTTGTTCCCCCAGGATACAATGCCACTGTCTTGGCCTACGGACAGACGGGATCTGGGAAAACCTACTCCATGGGAGGCACCTACACTGCCAACCAGGAGCATGAGCCCAGCGTGGGGGTCATCCCCAGGGTCATCAAGCTGCTCTTCGAGGAGAAACAGCAAAGGCAGGATTGGGACTTTGTCCTCAAAGTTTCTTATCTGGAGGTAAGAGTTTGGTTTTTATCAAGTTATGACTAAAGGGAGCTTTGAGGCCACCTCCTTCAGGTGACAGATATTGGTTATATCAACCCCGAAGAGTCCAGGAGCTTTTATCAGGAACACAACTGTGGTCCAAGGTATCTTTCCCTGAAGGGGAAAGGAAAAGAATGTGATGCCAAATTAGTCCTAATTTCAGCACAACTGCACCTTTCTTTGGCTGGTAACTCAGAGCTGCTCCTCTGCTGCTTGCAGATCTACAATGAGGACATCCTGGACCTGCTGTGCCCCTCTCGGGAACGTTCCCCCATCAGCATCCGGGAGGATCCCAAGGAAGGCATCAAGGTCTGCCCTGCTGGCTGTGGGAGCAGGAGGGGGTGGCAGGGCTGGGGACTGAAGGGGTTTAGGTGTCCTTTTCTGTCATCCCTAAAGCAGTGGGAATGGGGCTCATCCATGTGTTGGGAGCAGCACAGAGGGATGGGGGATGGGAATGCATCCTCAGGGGAAACGCAAGGAGCACATCCAGTCCCTCCTGCTCATCCTCTCCGTGGTTTGTGTCCCTGGGAGCTGCCTCTCCATCACTTTATCCACACAAATCCTCACCCCATCAGCCAGTTTCCCCCTTTCTGTGACTGGCACAGCTCCCAGCTTGGCCTGGATCCAAGGATCCATGGATTTGTTCCTGGCTCTGGAGCAGGCAGAGGAACTTGGGGGGTGTTTAGGAATAGGTGCTGTGATTCCATGTTCCCAAAGTGAAATTCAGAAGCAGTTTTCCCTGGGAGTCTCCATTCCAGGCCCCTGGCTGGAGGTGACACAGATTCCTGGGAATGGGCTGGCACAGTCTGAGGGCAGAGGGAGGTTTTTCTGGTCCCAGGTGGGATGAAGAGGAAGCAGAGGATGAGCACTGTTTCCTTCCTGGCTACAGATTGTGGGGTTGACAGAAAGAAGTGTCACCTGTGCCCAAGAGACCGTGTCCTGCCTGGAGCAGGGGAACAACTCCAGAACTGTGGGATCCACGGCCATGAATTCCCAGTCCTCCAGATCCCACGCCATCTTCACCATTTGCATTGATCAGAAGAAGAAAAATGACAAGTGAGTGTCATGGTGCATCTGGGAAGAGCTGCTTTCCCAAAGTTTCCTCATCCCTGTCCTGACCTGTGCTTCTCAAGGCAGTTCAGGTTTTGGCTCTCTGAATTTTCAGCTCCTGGGTTGCTCCTTTTCCAGCTGGGAGTTTACCTGGAAGACTAAACCAGGTTCTTTCTGCCCTAGGAATTGCAGTTTTCACTGCAAGCTACACTTGGTGGATCTTGCTGGCTCTGAGAGACAAAAGAAGACCAAGGCTGAGGGAGACAGACTCAAAGAAGGTCTGTGGGCTGGGACTGGGGAAGTTTGGGTTTCTTCTCACCTGGGCATTTATAAAAGACCAAAGCACTTCTTTAACCCTTTAATCTGCACTTTTAACCTTGTTGAACTTTTAATAAGAGCAGGAAATGAGGAGTTTGGAGCTGCTGAGGTGGCTGTGCTGACTGTGAGCTTTGTCTGCAGGAATCAACATCAACAGAGGCCTCCTGTGCCTGGGGAATGTCATCAGTGCTCTGGGAGATGAGAATAAAAAGGGGGGCTTTGTCCCCTACAGAGACTCCAAGCTCACCAGGCTGCTGCAAGGTGAGAGAAGATGATGACAAAGCCTAAATTTACAGATGCTTTTTAAATAACAAAGCAGGAGAAAACCCCACAGCTCAGAGCTGCTGCTGCAAGGGGATTCATTTATTTCATTCCTCACTGAAGCCAGAGCTCTCCTGAACTCTTATTTTAGGTTGCAAATGCAGTGAGATGAATTCAAAACGAGTCCTGCTCTCCTGCACTTTGTGTGACAGGAGGAAACAAGACAAATTCAGGGCATATTTTTGGTCGGGAGAAGGAGGAGGAGAAGTCTGGGAGCAGAGATCTATTATTGTACCTTAATTATAGCAACTCCCTGGGTGATGTCACAGCCAGAATGAAGCTCAAGCTGTCTGTGCCTTCCCTGGGATTTGTTTTCTTGGTCTGGATATCTGGTGTTTATTTTTCAATAGCTGGGATTTGTCTTCTAATGAAATTACCCTTAAATTTGGGCACAGCTTTGGTAGTGAAATTATTGGGATTTTTATGGTAATTACATCGTTTGGTGCAAAAGCTCTTCAGTATTTTCCATGTCTGAAAGTGCCTCATTAAAAACCTGCATTGGGCTGGATGTGGGGGGTGGGTTGGGCTGGATATGGGGCCCTTTTTTTTCTGATCAGTAGCTTTAAGGAGCCAATTTGTGTAAAACCAAAGGATGAAGTTCCATGCAGCTTTGTGATCTCTTCTTGACCAATACTTCCTTAAATTGGAGAAAATCCTGGATATTCATGGAGGTCTCGTTACTGGGGGAGAGAAGGGAGGAGCAAACCTGAAAGGACCAGGCCAGAAGTGGCATAAAGAAATTATTTATTAGGGCAACAACTGGCGCTTCTGGGGTGAAATATTTGGTTTCAAAGCCCGACTTTGGCTTTTAAAAACCCCTTTTGACACAGAACTTGGTGGGCAGAGGAGAAAGTAATGAGTGGCACCAAAATCCATCTGTTGATTCTGCATTTTTGGGGGGTTGGAATGTGCATGTCCTTGTTGCTGTGGCAGCTGGGATGTCGTTTCCTTTCCTCCCCAGACTCGCTGGGCGGGAACAGCCACACGCTGATGATCGCCTGTGTGAGCCCAGCAGACTCCAACCTGGAGGAGACCCTGAACACCCTGCGTTATGCTGACAGGGCCAGGAAGATCAAGAACAAGCCCATTGTCAACGTGGACCCACAGGCAGCTGAGCTGCACCAGCTGAAGCAGCAGGTACTGACTGGGGCATCCCTCTGGTTGTGAGCTCAGCAAAGCCCCGGGCAAGGCACAACCGTGACCACAAAAGATGCAAAACATCCCTCATGGGCATTGCTCTGTCTCTGGAGGTGGCTGGGAAGGGAATATATGGATATTTCTTGGAATTTTGCAGTAGCTGGTGGGGTTTAAATTGCCCTTCCACCCAACAAATCGTTGCCTGGTGGGCTACAGCAGAATTAGAAATACAGGGGTGGTCTGGTGCCTTCCTGGCGTCTCCTGCCTGTACCCAGCAGTGGGAAGGGGAGGAATTTTCCCTGGGGTCATCCCAGAGGGAAGAGAAGAACCTTTTATTCGAGGAGTAAATGACTCAAAATACTGTAAACAACACCACTCCTTTCTACAGGCAGTGGTAAAGTGGGAATTATGGAGCAGGTGGGTCAGGAAGAGCCAGGATCCATGGAATTGCTCCATTTACAAGCAATAATTATTTGTCTCCACAGGTCCAGCAGCTGCAGGTGCTGCTGCTCCAGGCCCACGGGGGGACCCTGCCCGTGTCTCTCAAGTAAGATTTGTTACTTCATGTCCCATCCCATGGATCTGTGATTATCCCACTCCAGAGAAGTCTCTGGATCTCCTTAGCTCTGGGCAGTGCTGTGGAGTGAGGGGAGAACAAATTGATTGCTTTTCCCCCCTGTTTTTGTCATCCTCACTGAAATTCCCTGGGATATTTAGTTTTGTAGCAAACACCACAAGGTTGCAAAAATCTGTTGGAGGAAATAAAAGAGGAACCAGGAACCACCTCCTGAATCAATACCTGTCTCTGGCCCCACCCATCCCTCTTTTCCTCACCCCTCTACCCCTAAAGGTGGGGCATCTCCATGTCCATTATCCTTAAAAGCACAAAATCTGGGACAGAGTTGGATTGTGCAGCTGTTGTGTTCTGGGGATGTTTCAAAACCACGTGCATGGAGTTCCCAGCCTCTGTTTGGAGGCTCTTCCTGCATTCTGGAAGTCCAAAGCTTGGACAGGACTTGGAGCAGCCCAGTCTATGAAGGTCTCCCTGCCCATAGCAGGGGTGGGACTGGATGGGCTGCAAGATCCTTCCCACCCAAACCCCATTCTGGGCTAACTATTGTAAATTATTTAGGGAATAATCATTGTTTAGGAGGTGGCTTCAGTGCTGTCCCAGAGCCCTGGGCAGGCCCTGCTCACACCCAGACTGCCCCTTGCTGTTGCAGTGGTCTGGCCCCCTCGGAGAGCCTGCAGTCCCTGATGGAGAAGAACCAATCCCTGCAGGAGGAAAACCAGAAGCTGAGCCAGGGCCTGAGTGAGGCTGCTGGGCAGACAGCACAGATGCTGGAGAGGATCATCCTGGTAAGTTCAGCTATCCCAGGAGAGCTCTGAGTTGCTGGGAATGAAGCAACAGCAATGTCCCTGTGGCACATTGGGAATCTCTCTTTAGAATGTTGCTTTCCTGTTGATTCCAAGTCAATCAGGACCAAGAGCCTTCCACAATCTGCTGGCCTTTGGATCTGTGACTTCAGTGGGGAAAGGGAGACCTGAATCATTCAGCTTTTTAACATTTTAAATCTTCTGTTTTAATATTTTAAATAGTGTTTGCACACTTGTGCTCTCCCTTCCCCACCCTGCTTTTTTCCCTACTGCCTGCAGTGTCCATTCCTGAAAAAAATACTTTCAAATCCAAACCGGTGGCCCTGACCACGAAAGATCTTTCAGTGCATTGATTTTCACACTACAAATCTTCTGCAAATTAATCAGCTGAGTCCTGGCTTCTTATCTTCTACAACTCAATAGAATTCTGATTTCTTCTCTTAGACAGAGCAAGAAAATGAAAAGATGAATGCCAAGCTAGAGCAGCTCCAGCACCACGCTGTGTGAGTGTCCCCACACCCTTCTCCTGGAAAACCTCCTTGGGAATTGGATGTTTTTAGTGGGATAAACTGGATCCAGTCAGCTGGGCTTTGTTCAGCCAGAATTAATTCAGAGGTTGGGTGGGAAAAGTTGTTCCTCCCTGGCATGTGTGACGCAGACTGTGACACAAATGTGCTGTGGACTTGTTCCCATGTTTCCAGGTGCAAGTTGGATCTGCAGAAGCTGGTGGAGACTGTGGAGGATGAGGAGTTAAAGGAAAATGTGGAGGTGATCCGGAACCTGCAGCAGGTGCTGGCTGAGCTGCAGGTAAGGCTGAGCCCAGAGAGGGGGAAGTTGTGTCAAGTTACTCAGGAAATCTGGGCTTCCACTCCAGCAATTTCCCTCAGGAAGCCCAGGAATTAGAAGTATGAAGTGACTCTTGAGATCTGCTTCAAAACTGTCCTGTTGTGATTTAATGCTGCAGAAAGACCACTTGTGCTTCCCCACACAAGGGGAGGGGAAAGGAGTAGTCTCCGTGGAAAAACCTGATACTGGAGATTGGAATGGATTTACAATCCCCAAACTGGATGGAGTATTGTAACCTTGGTGATTTTTATGGATGACATAAATTGCAGGGACCTGAAATTGTTAACTAGAAGCTTCCAGGCTTTGTCTGATGGAGGAATTTCAGTTCTCCCTCACTGGACATTCCTCTGTCCTCTTCTGTGAGGAGGTGGCTCCCAGGGCTGGAGTTCAGGGAAGATTTCAAGGAATGGCTTTTCCAAGTAGACAAGGAGGCTTTTTCTCCCTTTCCTCGAGGAGGAAGGACGTTGGTCTCCTCTTTCCAGAGAGGTTCTGGCCACAGGAGAATCACACTGTGCTTTGCCATAATGAGACAACAATCTGTTATTTCCTTCCTTTTGCTTCATATTTCCCTTTTCACCCAAATTTTTCTGCTCTCTGTCCAACAGAGTGAAAATGCTGCCATCACAGAAGCTGCTGCAGAGCTGCCAAACGCTGAACAGGATTCTGCAGGGGTAAGTGGGGGGCTCAGCAGTGCACACCTCACTGGGGCGTGGTTTTATCTCCTCATCACTTTTATCTGCTCCCTCCTGCTCATTTTCTAGTCCAATTGCTTGATAAATCCTCCCTCTTGCTGTGCTGTTTTAAACTCGATGTGTTCAAGGTCAAGAACCTGTTCTCATTTCTGATTATTTAGTTTTTTGCATAAAATTGCATTTGAAGTGCTCTGTGGAGACAAAGATGATGTAATTCAAGGGTTCTGCACTGGCCTCTCCTCATGGCTGTGTCTCCTGCAGGAAGCAGAAGTGGGCCAAGAATCCAAGAGAGCCTCCAACGACTTCAGCACCCAGCACGCCCTGCGCCAGGCACAGCTCTCCAGGGAGCTGCTGGAGCTCAACAAAGCCTTGACTCTGAAAGAGGCCCTGGCCAAAAAAATGTCTCAAAATGACACTCAGCTGGGGCCCATTCAGTCTCAGTACCAGGTAAAGCTGAAATCCTCCTTTGTTCAGTTTGTTTCCCCCAGTTCACGCTGGGGAGGGAAGGGAGGAGTTCTGTCCTCAGGAGCCTGTTCTGATCTGGGTCTGTTTATTCCTTAAACTGGATCCCTGCTCCCTTGGGCAGATTTCCCTGCTGTGCTGGCATCTCCCATCTCTGAAATGATTCAGTCAGGACGTGGCCACAGCGACTCTGGGCACAACAAAGCTCCAGAGGGTGCTGGCCCAGCCCCTGTCACCCTCACACTGCTCTCAGATAAGGTGCTTTATCAGCCTGCTGCAGAGGAGTGGAGTTTTGCTGTCTTAAAGCTTTGCCTCAGGGTGTCTTTTCTAGGTTTTTATTTGGATATTTATTCCTCTTGTTCTTTCTAGACCAATATCAAGGATCTGGAGTTGGAAGTCAGCAATTTGCAGAAGGAAAAGGAGGAACTGGTCCTTGCTCTGCACAATGCAAAGAAGGACATCAACCAGGCCAAGTAAGAGGGCTCTGCCTGCAGCTCTGGGGGTTGTTAATGTGTCTGAAAATCCAATGTCTTGCATTTCCATGATCTGTGAAAGCTCTTTTTTTGATGTAAAAGTGTCCCTTTAATGTGCCAGGAGCTGCAGAGAAGCCTCGTGTGGGCTTTCAGCAGCAGCAGAGGTGACACAGGTGACACTTTCCATGAGGTGCCTCTGAAGCTGGAGGGGATTTGTTGTGGTTTCTCTCCAGGCTGAGCGAACGGCGCCGGAAGAGGCTCCAGGAGCTGGAAGCCCAAATCAATGAGCTGAAGAAGAAGCTGAACGAGCAATCCAAGCTCCTGAAGCTGAAGGAATCCACAGAGCGCACGGTGTCCAAACTGAACCAGGAGATCAGGGTAACCCTCCCAACAGGCACCTCTGACCTGAGCCAGATACAGCAGCTCCCAAACGGGAGTCCCAGGAATCCCAGAAATCCCAGACAGGAATCCACTTTCAATTTAGTCAGACTGAAAATAGCAGTTTTGGGCCAGACTCCTTTGGCTACGTGACCACACTAGGCAGGTGACTTCTGAGATTTGGGAGGAAAATAAGTCCAAAGTATCTTCTGGCACTTCTGATTTCTTGCCTCAGTCAAATCATTTGACTCCACTATGATTTCCCTGAATTGTGCCTGTGTTGGCCTTCCCTTTATGCCTAAAAAAAATCCTTGTTTTTCAGTACTTTGAGAGTGTCCCATGCTGGGAGCACTCTAAGACTTCCCACCTGCCACTCCCCACACCTGGCAGGCACAGGGGGAATGGAGGTTGAAGCCCCTCAGAATGTAAATCCTGGATAATTCTTCCAGCACCTGGTGTTTTTCAGGAAATGAAGCAGCAAAGGGTGCAGCTGATGCGTCAGATGAAAGAAGACACTGAGAAATTCAGGCAGTGGAAGCAGCAGAAGGACAAGGAAGTGATCCAGCTGAAGGAAAAGGTGAGCAAACAAGTCCCTCACGCTGTTCCTCCCTCCAAAACGGTGCTGCAAGGTTTGTTTGACTGGGAAGAATCAGTTAAAAGACTGGAAAAGTGCTGGGAATGCTTTGAAGAGGAGCTTGGCTCATGTGACTGCCACCTTTCACCACCTGAACTTCCTTATGGCTGGAGATCTTCAAGCTCACCACAGCTCTCAAGCAGGAGGCACAAATAGTCAATATTTGAAGGATTTAAAGTTGCAGAGTTTGGCCCCAGCATGGGAGGTTTTTAAACTTCCAAAGGAATGTTGGACCTGCAGGTTGATAAAATCCAGCTGCTTGTGGTGGCTGAGTGCAAAGGACAGCAAACACCTGGAGTTTGGTGTCACAGCAATTCCTGCCCCTCAATGCCTCGGGATGCTCAGGCAGGAACTCTGGGGCTGCAGCTTTTCCTTTGCCATGGAAAACATGACTTTTCCAGCTGTGTTTCCTTGCAGGACCGCAAGAGGCAGTACGAGCTCCTCAAGTTGGAGAGGGATTTCCAGAAACAGGCCAACGTCCTCCGTCGCAAAACAGAGGAGGTGAGGAGCCAACACCTCCTGGAAATTGCCACCCAATCCCTACAGTCTGCCAAGTGGGGCTGGAGGAGGGAACAGGATACACAGAAACCTCTTAAAGGAACTTTAGAGGCCGGAAAGAAAAGCTTTTCTCTCTATGGAGAAATCCCCACTTCTGCCTTTGAGGGATCCCAGTTAACTTAGCTCCTTACAGGAATTTAGAGGCTGAAAAGAAAAGCTTTTCTTTCTGGAGAAATCCCATTTCTGCCTTGGAGGGAACCCAGTTAAACTTGCTCCTTAAAGGCCAAATGCCTCTGGGTACCAAATGACTCTGAGTCCCAGGCTCCTGTGGCAGATCCATGCAGATGCCCAGGGCAGGATGTGGGAAATGAGTTTGGGTGATGGATCTACAAGGTTGCAGTTCCAAATCCTTTCAGGATGGCTTTGTAAAAGAAACATCTCTTTAACACCTCATTTTGGGTGTTTTCTTGTACCTGCAGGCCTAGAAGCAGCTTCTCTGTAAAGAAGGAATGGCAGCAAAGGGAATAAATCAAGGACAGGAGTCCTTGAGTTAAACCAGGATAAATTGAGATTTATGAACCTTGTGCTGTCACTGTCCCAGTGTGTGCCCTGGGCTTGGAATCCCTCGTGTTTCCAGCTGTTGCAGAGGGTTTCAGTCCCAGTTCAGCTCCTTGTGGAATCTCTTCCAGGCAGCAGCTGCCAACAAACGCCTTAAGGATGCCCTGCAGAAGCAGAAGGAGGCGGCAGATAAACGGAAGGAGACCCAAAATCGGGGCATGGAAGGAATTGCTGCACGAGTCAAAGTGGGTGACAGTGTTTTTGCATCCCAGCACTGGGCAAACTGGGATTTGGGGTGGGTGCTGCTGGCCTTGTTGGCTGGAGCACAGCAGGAAGAACAGGGAATTGCATGGGGATTTTTCAGTTTCTCTGAAATGCCTTCATGGAGAAGGATTCAGACCTGGAGTTGAGATCAACTGCTGGGTTTTTGGGGGTTACTTTTCCAGAGCTGGCTTGCAAATGAAGTCGAGGTTCTTGTCAGCACTGAAGAGGCTCGAAGACACCTGGCAGACCTGCTGGAGGACAGGAAAATCCTGGCAAAGGAGCTCCTTCAGCTGAAAGAGAAGAAGGAGGCTGGAGAAAACCCCCCTCCAAAGCTCCGGGTGAGAGGGAAATTCCCCTTTTCCCACCCCACACCTCTGGCTGTTCAGCAATATTGGATTCATTATTCTCACTCCCACTTGACCTGCTCCCTCAGGAGGCAGGGATGGAGCCCATCCTTGGCTACCCTTGTGGGAGGAAGGGTTAATGTCCTTGTCCTCTGACATGTCAGGGACAGGAGGTGCTGAAGGAACTTGTTATTTAATGGAATCGGTAATTTTTTTTCTCTGAAAGGGCAGTCAGGCTTTGGAGCAGCTGTCCAGGGAAGTGGTGGAATCACCACCCCTGGAAGTGTCCAAAGAACATCTGGATGTGACACTTGGGGACATGGGTGACCTGTCAGTCTTGGGGGAATGATTGGACTTGATGGTCTTGGGGAGCTTTTCCACCCTGAGGGATTGTGAGGGATGTGAGTGGGTCACACCCCTTAGCCAAGGCTTTTGGGAAGGAGCAGCAGAGCTGAAGCTGTGGGGAGATGCCTGAAGGCCATTCCAACTGGAATATCTGTAACTGTGGGGTTTCCTCCCCTGCTCCTGCCCCGTGGCCGTGCTGTGACCCCGCAGAGACGAACCTACTGCCTGGCTGAGCTGCAGGCCCCCGACATGGATCTGTCCATCTCCAAGCAGATTGAGAGCCTGCAAACAGAGATGGAGCTCAGGTAAGGCCCTGCCACCCAGCCCATCATCCACACAGCCCACCCACACAGCCCTGCCTCTGGCTTTTCCCTCTCTGCGAGGTGGAAGGGGATGTAAAACACGCAGACTGATGCTGGAAATGGTATGGGGAGGGTGTGGATTTTCCCAGCTGGAATTTTTGCAAAATGTGGAGAAAATAGTCACCTAGACAGGGGGTTTTGAGCTGTTAGTGAGCATGACTGGGAGAAAAACCTCCACTCTTATGTGGCAATGTGGAGTGGAGGCGAAACTCCCCAGGGGAGCAATGCAGGCTCCAGGTGCTCCAGTGAGCAGCAAAAATCTCAATTTAATAATTTTACATAATATTCTGGGAACAGTTATGTTAGCCCAGACATCAGTCCTGGTTTTCTCCTGTGTTGTAACCCCAAATCCCTGGATTCTTTCCCAGGAGTGCCCAGATTGCAGATCTGCAGCAGAAACTCCTGGATGCAGACAATGGAGATCGGGCCAAGCAGCGCTGGGACAGCATTGCCACCATCCTGGAGGCCAAATGTGCTCTGAAGTATCTCCTGGGAGAGGTAAACCTTGGATTTTTCTCTTTTATCCCTAAAAACAAAGGCTCTAAGTCTGCTTAGCCACAAATGAAAGGAAGTGACCAAAGGAATTTAAGTGGAGCCCTCCTGTAGTGGATGAGGTTTATTCTCCTCACAAGTTTGGATTAAAATATTCTGGGGAGTGAAATCTGAAAAACAGGGAAGGGGAAAGTGAAAGGCTGGAGATACCAGCTCAAGCTGAGCTTATGGGTGACTTGCTTGGGAATGGGAAAAAGGGAAAAGACAAATTACAGAAGTGGAAGAGGAGAGAAAGTACCTCAAAATACTTCCTGAACAAGCAGGGAAACAAGGGCAGCGCTGGCTGAGGTCAGGGGAGCAGGGCTGGTGTCGAGCCAGGAGAAACTTGGACAAGACTGGTGATGGGGAAGAGTAGGAATTGGGGTGCTGTGGGATCAGGGAAAGAGCAACTGAAGGACAAAATTACCTGTTGCTCCCTGGTGCTTGGAAATCAAAGGAAAAGGGTGAAAAGAAAAGCACTCAGAGTGCTACAGGGAGGGGAGGTGAATTCAGAACTGTGAACAACACCCTCAGCTCCCTGGTTTGCACTTCCAAAGTGTCTGGCTCTGAATCTCCATCTCCTTGGTGCTGAGGGCTGGTCAAGTTCCTGGGGTGGCTGCAAGTTCCAGGGAGGCTTCCCCCTCCAGACTGCAGCACCTGGCCCAGCAGGGAATCCCTGGCCCAAGCCACTCCTTGCTCTTGTTTTCCAGCTGGTGTCCTCCAAAGTGCAGGAGAGCAAACTGCAGAGCAGTCTGGAGCAGAGCCAGGCCAGCTGTTCTGACGTGCAGAAGATGCTGATGGAAGAGAGAAACCACACAGCAGAGCTGGAGACAGCCTTCCAAAATCAGATTTTGGTGCAGGAACAGCAACACCAGGAAAAGGTGAATCACAGCTCAGTCTGGGACTGATCTCCAGGTCTGCTCAGAGAGAAAGGCAGAGGGGATGTGCTAAAGGAAGCTGGTGCTGAATATCAAGTCAAATTTTGCTGGGTTTTTGCAGGTGGTCCATTAAAAGCCAAAGAATCCCTGTATTTATCCTGTGCAAATTGGTTTATTCAGTAACTTTCCTCCTGCTCTAAGTGAGGATGTTACACCTGAGCACAAGATCACTGTTCAAGTAGGCCAGGGGGGAATTGTGCTGGAAGTGGCAGGAAGTTTCCCTGAGCCTGGACTTTGATGCCAAGTGCTCCTTTCAGGAGTTCACTCCTGTTCCAACTTGCTTTTAGGTTCTGTACCTGCTCAGCCAATTCCAGCAGAAAGAAGCAGCAGAGAAGAGATTGGAAGATTCCCTGAATGAGCAGGAGAAGCAGCTGCAGGAACGGCTCCGGTTCCAGGTGCAGGGGCTGGGGAGGGTGGGATCCTTTGGGATCCCTGGGACAGGAGCAGGACTGTGTGTTCCCTTTGCAGAAGCCTGCATGGGGTGCTTGCTGTGCAGGCTGGATAGCTCTGGGGGAGTTTCTCTTATTTCTCTCCAATAAAATAAATTTCCTCTTGACCTGCAAACAGGAGGAGGAGCTGGAGAAAATGAGGGAGATCTGTGAGAAGAACCAGGAACTGCTCCGGGAAAACGACACTCTGAAACAGGTAGAGCCTTGTGCAGACACCAGAGCCCTGTGGCAGTTGGGTTTATGGATTTGGCAGAGCTGATTGTTGTCTCTTCTGGCAGAAACTGCTGCTGCTCCAAGTTGCCAGTGGCCAGAAGCTTCGGCACATCCAGCAGAGGCCACCTGAGTCTCCAGACTCGTCTTTTGATTATGTTCCACCCAAAGTAAGAGGCTGCACAGTTTGTATTGCACCACAATCCTTGGCCAGAGTTGATCTTGGCTACTGATAATGTGGTTTTTTTCTTTCTCCCAAGCTGCTTTTACCAGGCACTTGTTCTGCTCATTGAAGTGGCCCCTTCAGTCCTTTCCAAAAAACTCAGCATTAGTTTTTTGATTAAAAAAAAAAAAAAAAAAGAAAGAAAAAAAAGGCAAATGAACCCCCAAACCTGTTTCCTCATTCCCAATCCAGGTTGTTTTCCTGTAGCATTCCCAGTCTCTAAATTATATGGAGCAAGGCACGTGTGCCACAGCAAGGTTTGCTGCTTTGCAAAGAGCCAAATCTTAGTGCTGGGAGGAAGAAATAATTTAAAACTTTTTGGACAGGAGTGTGACACTTGTTTCTTGTCATGTCACACACGATATGCCAACAACTCAGACTTTCAAGGATTTGTCATCAATAGTTTAAATCGATTGAATTTTCAATCCTGATCCTAATGGGATCTTTTTTATCCCCTCCCTCACCCCGCAACTTCTTGGCTGTGAGGGACACTGAGAACTTTAATAAAATCTTATTAAAATCTAAAACTTATTAATCAAACAGTGTTTTTTGTGTGGCCTAACCCCTCGTGCTCCTGTGTTGCAGCCCAAGAGCCGCCGGCAGACCACGGCCAAGCCCCGGGCACCCAGCCCCGAGGTGGATGTGGAGGAGCTGCTCTCTGACTCTGGGGAACTGGATGATTCTGACTGGCTTCCTGGGAAAGCAGGCAAAGGAGCAAGGAAAAACCTCATAGGGGTGAGATCCAGCTGCCCTTGATCCAGTGTCTGCTAGGGAATCACTGGCTGTGTCCAAGGATTGGGTATGGATCCGGGAGATGTGGTGTGTCCACTGCTCTCAGAGTGGCAGGAATGGGTTATTTGGGTGCCTTGGGATATTTGTGACCTTCCCACGGACACAGCACAGGTTGTCTGCAGTCAGCAACACCTTCCTGGACAGGTTTTCCCTGTTCCAAGTCACCTTCTCCCATGAGAGACATGTTCTGTCCCGCTGGCCTCTGCTTCAGGAACAGCCCCAACAGTAGCCAGACCCCTGCAGGGAGCCTATTTTAGGGAAAAAACAAACAAAAAAAGTGGATCCCTGTTCCCTCTGGGAATCTGCAGCTTCCAGTCCTGACAGAGCCTCAGCTTCTATCTGTCTGTGTCAGTCTGGAGCTTCAGCCTGTGGCTCAGAAAATTCCTGAGGCTTTTGGGGTGGAGACCCCCTCCTTTTGTGGATGTGTGGCACAGAAACTGGGATCCTTTGGGATCACCCGAAATCAGGCACTGAGTAACTGAAGGTGGTTATCCTATAGATCCTGAAGATGGATCTGTAGGTGGAAGGATTTTATTCTGGATATTAGGAAGAGAATTATTCTGGGAGGGAGGACTGGCAGCGGAACACTCCTGGGGCAGCTTGGGGGTGTCCCTGTCCTTGAGATGCCACAGCTGGAAGGAGCTGGAGCACTCCAGGAGCATCCTGGCCATTGGATCCCCCTTCCCTTTGCAGTGCTCGTGCAAGGGCCGCTGTGGGAACAGGCAGTGTGGCTGCAGGAAGCAGAAGTTGGAGTGCACCGACAGCTGCAGCTGCGCCGCGGCCACGTGCAGGAACAGGGACAGGAGCCTGGTGAGTGCTGCTGGCTCTGGGGGTGCCTCAGGGGCTGCAGGGCCTGGACTGGGGCTGGAGCAGAGCTGGATGAAGGGATAATTCCCACACAAGCATGGTTTGTCCAGACAGAGCACGTGCACTTTGCTGAAGCTCTGTGAGTGCCACTAATTAGTGCCTGTCTGGTAACTGAGGACAATTTTCCACTGCAGGACCAGGCTCTGCCACTGAGAGCAGACATGTGGAGATTCACAGCAGAGATTTTCCTGCTCCCACTTCTCATCCACAAATCTGAGGACAAATAATTTCAATTTTCCTTTGGGACTCAAAAAATTAAAGTTGTGTCTCTGGCTTCAGACAACACAAAAGCTTGACTCATTCCCAGATTTATTTTTGAGATGGGAAGGGATGGTTTGGGGAGGGGGTTGTAGCAGCAGGAAGGTCCATGAGAAACTGATGTTCATTGGGAAAGCTGTTCCTAGTGGGAATCCTGCTCTTGGATCTCAGAGATGTGGAGCAGGGACATCCCACTTTAATTATTGCCTATTTCATGGAGCCCTAGCCTGAGCTGCAGCATCCTGTGGAATGCTTCCCAGCCGGAGAGCAGGGGGCTGTGGAAAACAAGGAAGGGATGGGATGGGATGGATGTTCTACAAGAGCTTCACCCTCTGCTGCCCCTCAGGAAACCACAACATGTGAGGAGCACAAAAGGGACTCAGAAGGGTCCTTGAAGCTGGAAGACCCCACGGAGGTGAAAGCAGGAGAGAGCTTCTTCCAGCCCGTGTGTGTCACTCCAACCACAAAGGTATTCCCAGGGGTCAGGGACAGCAGAGCTGCTGAATGGGGGATCTTGGAGGGAAATCACCCCAGAGGAGAAGCTGCTGCTGGAAAACTCTGCACAGCTCCAGGCAGCTCGTGTGGAAGTTTTGAGTTTGCTGCATTCCTACATTTCCACACTGAAATGATGTCACAGGCTTGCCCCGTTTTCCTGCAGCACCTTCAGCAAGCAGAGGGGGGGGAGGTGAGGAGCAGGCTAGAATCACATCTGTCCATGTTCAAGGTGACCTTAAGCTGTTGTGCTCTCTGACCTGGCACATCTCATTTTGCCTCAGCTAAACACATTCCCTTATCCCATGGAAAATCACCATTCCAGCTGCTGTCTCTTCCTGCTGAATCTTGGTATTTGGTCAAAAAATTTGTCTTTTTATTGACTTGAGTTTAAAAATGAAGCAACTCTTGAGGCTGGCCTGGCACTTTGTGTCCTGGTGCCGCTGGTGGGTCACTGCAGCAGTTCCTAACTCCAGAGATTGTTCCTTGTTTCCCACAGGTCCTGCAGGACATCACAGACCAGGAGGTGCTCCTGAAGATTCCCAGCACTGCTGCCTCCCTGCTTGGGAGGGATGAGGAGTCCCGGGAGAACCAGAACCCCTTTGGGAAGAAGAAGAAGAGGGTGCTGAGCAGCAACATCAGCTTCTTCTCAGGCTGCACCCCCATCAAGGAGGAGTTTAACTGACCTGGAGCTTTCCCATCCCTTTAAGGCCACGTTCCTGGTGACTTTTGTGGGAGTTGGACTCTCTTGCTGGAGCAGCAGCTCCTGCCCTCAGCAAGGAAGTCAAACTCTGCTTCTTGCTGGTCGTGTCTCTGTAAATATTTGTGTGTTGGGGCCAGGGGGAGGCCAAGGATCTTTCCTCTGGAAGTCCTGGAGTGAATGGAGATGATGTTCCAGGTGGTTGTTGCCAGTTCCCTCGCTCCTGCTGAGCTGTGAACTCTGGGTACGGTTTCACCTGTAATCTTGAACAAACTTTGCCTTTGCACTGGAGATCTGCTCCTGCCTCTTCTTGTGGAGCCTGGAGAAACTTTTCCAGCTGCCCTGGGAGCTCCATGGAGCGAGGAGGCCCTGGCTGAAGTCTTAAACCAGCAGCTCTAAACTGGTCAGGCTTTCTGGCCCCTTTGGCTGCTGGACTGTCCTTGTTTTATGAACTTAAAAACCTGACCTATGTGAATAATGTAGGAATTTTAACTGGTTTGCAGTTTTAATAAAGGAATTACTAGAGAAACCTGGCTTGGAGTTGGAATTATTGTGCACAACAACCCCCAGCCCCTCTGGGCTCTCTGCACCTAAACTTTGTCTCAAACCCAGTCCAGGAGTTGCTGCCACTGGGACCTGCTCAGGTCTTTCTGTCCACACACCCCAAACAAGGTCCTGCTGCTTTTCCTTGCCCTCAGACCTAAGTTTTGAGTCTCAGCAGAAAGAAAAGGTGAAAAATGTAACTTAATTTTAATTTCTTTTTGCTTCACTGGCCCTGGTGGTGCCCTGGGGCATGCACAGGGATGTGGGATTTGGGCTGCAGTTTCTCTGACCTGAGAACTGTCTTTAGCTGTTGGATGAGGCCTCTGCCACCTTGGGCAATTTCAGGATCGTTTGGGTTGGAAGGGGCCTTAAGGATCATCCACTTCCACCCCCTGCCATGGGAGGGACACCTTCCAGATGCCCAGGTTGCTCCAAGCCCCGTCCAGCCTGGCCTTGGACACTTCCAGGGATCCAGGGGCAGCCACAGCTGCTCTGGGCACCCTGTGCCAGGGCCTGCCCACCCTCACAGGGAAGAATTCCTTCCCCAAATCCCACTTCACCCTGGAATTTCAGTCCTCCCCCTGCTTTCCAAGTGTATAAAGGCCCTGAGAGCTGTAAAATGTTTCCAGGTGATTTAAACAAGCGTGGAAATGCTGAGGGCTTGTGCCCTAATAGGAGATTGTCCCATCCCAAATCCCATCCCATCCCCCAGGCCCTCCCATCCCATCCCCCATTCTTCAGGCTCAGTCCTGAGTCAGGGCTTTGGTGCTGAAGAACAGACACAGCACAAAGACCCCCAGTCTGTGCTCCTGGCAGCTTGGAGGGGACAGAGGTGGCAGCAGGGGCTGCCAGGGCCCAGCTCTGCCCCAGGACCACGCCAGGGGCTGCTGGCACTGGGGCACTTCCATGGATGGGATCAGAATATCCTGGCTGGGATGGGACCCAGCAGCATCACAGATCCAGCTCCTGGGACACCCCAGGGACCCCACCCTGTGCCTGGGGAAATACATTATACAGTAGATAATATATAATTCTATACAATATTTGATAATTTTATCATATCTCTATTGTTTTAAATTCCACTGTATTATTATATTAATTTTATATTAATTATAGCCCATATATGCACATTTATACCTGCCAACAGTAGGCAATAAATTAATTCCATGTGGAAATATATTTGTATATATTATTATTTTTAAATTGTGGATGTGTGAGACAGCATCCAGTAGGTATATATATTTTTATTTATACATATATTTATACAAATATCAATATATAAATGTCTATATAA
>VXAC01008003.1:367991-414807 GCA_013399225.1 Rhipidura dahli | reverse complement strand
TATATATATATATATATAGGAATAGCTGTAGATGTGTGTGTGTCTAAAAGACACCTGTCCCTGCTCCAGGTGAGGGTGGTTGTGCATTGTCACTGGGCTCTGTATGGGTGTTATGCATTACCCAATACCCAATATAGAATATATAATGTAATATACTGCCTGGGATACCTAAAGCAGATACATTTCTGTGTTCTGCTCTCTGCAAAGGGAGGGGCTGTACAGAAACAGAAATGCCAGGGACAGGGCAGCTCTCAGCTCTGCTGGGGCTGTAGCAGCAGCTGCTCTTACAGGTGGAGGTGTCTGAGGGCTGCATTGGAGGTGTTTGTACACCTAAACATAAAACACTTTAAAAATTTAACATGACAGAGTATCATATAGATCTATTATACAGAAATATATATATTTGTATTTATATGAGCAGTGTATTTGTGAGAACAGGGTCTGTGAAAGCACAGATGTGCTTAATTAAAACAATCCACATCATTTGGTTTATAAGGGCAAATATTCAGTGCTGCAACTTAAAAATTGCTGTGGGAGGGGGTCTGAGAATGTAACCATATGGACCTAGAGAAATGAGGAAATCATTAGTAGGTGGGTGTATAACACAATAGGAATATTATATATAAAATGTGTTTATGTAAAGGTATTATATATTATATGCAAAACACATTGATATATAGTACATGAATTGTTATATGTTTATATGTATTACTGAATATCTTTATGTGTATTATGTATGTTTATATATTATATATGTATATCTTTATTATACATTGATATATATTATATATTGCATATAAAATATATAATTATATGCTTTACATTATACAGTATATTACTGTATATGATGTACACATCAATATATGTAACATTTATAATGTATATGAAGTGTTTCTGTGCATGCATAATTAACTACTGTATATTCTCTATATACTTAATCTGTAGTCTATATATTTTACATATTTTATGATAGAGATTTTATATACATGCAAATAATTTAAATATTATTATAGAAAAAATGTATTTATATGCTTTAAATTATAGATGATGATATATAATGTATACATAATGACTTTTATAATAAAACTATAATTTATGTAATATATGAAATAAATATTCATAACTAACTAGGGTATATTCTCCATATAATTACACTATATTCTACTTATTTTGTGGTTTGGGTTTGTGTATGATATAGATGTTACATACAAAAGGTATTTAAATATTATTATATAAAATGTATCATTATATGCTTTAAATTATATAGCATATATCACTGTATGCTTTATAATGTATACATGACATATAACTGATATATGACTGTGTGCATACATAATTAACTAATAATTGTGTATGCATACTAAAATGTGCATGTGTAATTACTAACGCATAATTAATCACTGTGTATTCTCTACATACATACACTGTATTTTACATACTTTATATGTGTGTGTGAATATGTATGGATAAATAAATATAATTATTAATACATAGATGTATGTATATATATGTGTGTATATATATAAAACCTAAGTGTCTGGGAGAGTTTTGAGTGTACAAATACATCTCTGTGTGCATAATATATATATTTATATATATAAAATAATACATACATAGAAATGAAACATATGTACATATATACAAATTATATATCTCTATATATGTGTGGGTGTATATATAAATTATGTATTAAAAATATATAGAAAATCTTTAGGAAGCCCCTGTCCCCTCCCCCAGGCGTGTGCACAAGACACCAAGGCCGGGTTACAAACACTCTCCACTTTATTACAACACTCCCACTGCCCCATCCGGGGCCATCCTGCCCATTCCCACCCTCTGGAGTCTGTGTGAATCCCATGGGAAGGGCTCCTGTGAAACCCACGGGAAGGGTTCCTGTGAATCCCACGGGAAGGGCTCCTGTGAAACCCACGGGAAGGGTTCCTGTGAATCCCATGGGAAGGGCTCCTGTGAAACCCACGGGAAGGGTTCCTGTGAATCCCACAGGAAGGGCTCCTGTGACTCCCACGGGAAGGGCTCCTGTGACTCCCACAGGAAGGGCTCCTGTGACTCCCACGGGAAGGGCTCTGGGCCCTCACAAGGCGTCGTAGTCGTCGTCATCCTCGTGCTTCCTCTTGAGCGGGTTGGGGTCAGCGGCGCCGGGCGGGACCATGTTGGTGGTGATCAGGATGTTCTTGGGGCCGATCAGGGAGGGGTTGATGAGGACGTTCTGCACCGTGGGAGTGGTGGGAGTGGCTGTGGGAATCATGGAAAGGGTTCACTGAAAGCTTGGAGCGATCCCTGCCTTTTCCCTGTGTTGTTCCAGGCTAATAAAGCACCATGCTGCCAGAACGTTCCAGGGGATTCATCCCAAGAGGGAGGATGGGGAAGTGCTGGGGGGGGTGAGGACATAACAGGGAGAGGGAAACAGGAGCCAGGATGTGAGGGAGCTGCCCAGGATGGCCACGTTCTGGCTGCCACCACTGTGCTGGGAACAGGAATCAACACTGGAAGACCCCAGAACGAGGGAGAAGGGAAGCAATTCCCACACCAGCTTGGCCAGAGCAGCTGTGGCTGCCCCATCCCTGGAAGTGCTCCAAGCCAGCTCAAAAGGTGTCTCTGTCCACGGCAGGGGGTGGGAGTGGATGAGCTTCTCCCTCCCAACCCAAGCAGCCTGTGGCTGTGTGATTATCCCTGTATCCATCCCCAGGAATCCCAGGAATACCTGACTTCCCTGCTGGCTGCGAGGACGGGATCTGGACGGTGAAGCGCTGCCCTGCCAGCGACACCGGCGCTCCCACCTTGGCTGACACCGACACGGTCTGGGCTGAGGGGGTACCTGCAATTCAACAACCCACCAAAAAACCCCAAAATAAATCCAGAAACACTCCTAAACTTCCTTCCCAAGTGGAAGCTGTTATTAGACACAGTGGGAATGCACAGGAACACAAGAACACCGGATATAAGGAGGAAGATTTCCAGGCAGAGCTGCACATTTGTTCATTTTCCCACATCTACTCCAGCCCTACAGAATTCCAGACTAGAAACACACACTAATTTTTAGGGCCCAGCCCTAAATTTTAAGACCCTTTTAAAAATGGATCTTTCCCAGTGCTATTTAATCCAACGCCATGCTGGCATTGAGAAAAACAACCCTAAATTTAACTAAAGTTCTCGAACAGTCCCTTAAATAAAGAATTTATCACAAATACAGAACATCAGTAATGCATTTATGTATAAATGTTATTGTCATAATAAAGATTAAATTGATTTATTCAATTAACTTCCTGATGCTGTCAAACGGTATAAGGTCAGGCTGCCCCTTTACATTCCTTCAGGAGCTTAAAAGTGTTTTAAATTATTCCTCTCTATTCCTCCTTCCTAAAATAAAGGTGGGAAACCCCAGTGGAGCTGTTTCCTACCCAAAGTGGGAGTGCTGGGCCGGCTGCTCACGGCGCCCACACTCAGGCGAGGCACCGTGATCCTGCCTGCTGTGGAGGAGACCTGTGGGGAGAGAACCAGGGAATCAGGAATGGCTTGGAATAAACAGGAATAAACATGTCCCGCACTGAGGCATTCAGTGCTTCCCAGCAGAGGAAATATCTTCCCTCTACAGCAGAAACAACTGAGATGGAAGTAAAAAAACACCCTTTAATATCTACACCAAAGCCTGACTTGTGCCTTAGACAGCCTGATGTGACACCTGACAGTTCCTCCTGGACATCAGGGTAATTTCTTCATGGAAAGGGTGGCCAGGCATTGGAAGGGGCTGCCCAGGGAGGTGATGGAGTCCCCATGCCTGGAAGTGTCCAGGGAATGACTGAACACGGCACTCAGTGCTCTGGTGGGGATCAGGCACAGGTTGGACTTGGTGATCCTGGAGGGCTTTTCCAACCTCAGTGATTCTGGGATCCTGCAGTATTTCTTTAACATTAAATTTCCCCATGTTTTAAAATTTCCCATATTTTAAGACTTCCACTGAAAATTAACCAACAACAATTTGCAAATCCAGCCTGGAGACAAAGAGCACCGCTGGCTCCAAACTGACACCCACACCTCCCAGAGGAGCGGAAAACTGCAACCCCAACACCACTCCCAACCCTCCGGGGGTGAATCCCCAATCCCTGAGCAGCCCTTACCTTCTTCTGCAGGGATTTGAGGCGGTAGTTGGGGGCAGTCAGGCAGTACCTGTCGGGCGGCAGCCGCGGGCCCGAGTACGGCTTGATCAGCGGCAGCGGCGTCTGGTTCTTCTGCCGGGCAATGTCCAGCAGGAACTGTGGAGACACAGCCTCATCCCTGTCCTGGCCTCATCCCTGTCCTGGCCTCATCCCTGCATCCCGGCCTCATCCCTGTGTCCCAGGCTCATCCCTGTGTCCCAGGCTCATCCCTGTGTTCCTGTGTCCCAGCCTTATCCCTGTGTCCCTGTGGCCTCATCCCTGTGTCCCCGTGTCCCAGCCCCATCCCTGCTTCCCAGCCTCATCCCTGTGCCCCAGCCTCATCCCTGTGCCCCAGCCTCATCCCCGTGTCCCAGCCCCATCCCTGCCTCCCGGTCCCATCCCTGTGCCCCAGCCTCATCCCTGTGCCCCAGCCTCATCAGTGTGTCCCAGCCCCATCCCTGCCTCCCAGCCTCATCCCTGTGCCCCAGCCCCATCCCTGCCTCCCGGCTCCATCCCTGTGTCCCTGTGTCCCAGCCCCATCCCAGCGTTCCAGCAGCTCTGGGATGCCCATTCCCGGCCGCACTCACGTCTCGGGGCGGGGGGGATGTGAAGGACTGGTCAGTCCGGCACTGGATGGCCAGGCGCACGTCGTCCGCGTCCACGCTGGACTTCTTGGCGTGGCTCGAGTAAATCTTGGCGTCCTCCAGGATGGTGGTCACGTATCCTGCGGGAAACGGGCTCCGGATTGAGGCTGGGTTAAAGGAAATCTTCCCCATCCCCTTCCGGAGCCCAACCGGCCGGCACTGAAAACTCTGCGGCCTCCGGGCACTGCTCAGACTGCCCGAGGGCAGCGCGAGATGGGATCCTGGGAAGGAACTGGATGGGATAACGGGAAGGAACTGGATGGGATAACGGGAAGGAATTCTTCCCCGTGAGGGCACTGAGGCTGTGGCCAGGTTGAACAGGGCTTGGAGCACCATGGGATAGTGGAAGGTGTCCCTGCCCATGGCAGGGAGTGGGACTGGATTTTCCTTAAGGTCCCTTCCACCCTGGGATTTGTAATTCTACGTTTAATTTTAAAGAATCCCAGACATACAGCTGGAAAAGATCTCCACGGTCACCGAGTCTGACAGGGGAGCTCCCGTGGAAACACGGATTCACACAGCACTTCCCTGCTCCAGACAACACTTCCCTGCTCCCCTCGGCGTTTCCCCGCGCACTTCCCGGCCAGCCCCGCTTACTGTAGGCGAACTCCAGCATCTGGTTAATGACGCGCGGCTCGTACTCGGTGATGCCCATGTCCTTGAGGATCTGCGCCATCACCTGCGGGGCGGACACAGGCACCGCTCAGCCCCTCGAGCCCCCCGTTACCCCCCGGTCCCGCCGAGATCCCCCCGAGCCCCCCGGTACCTGCGCGTCTTTAGGGGCGCTCTTGGGGGACGCCATCTTGGCCGCCTCCATAGTTTCCTGTCACGTGCCGCAGGGGGCGCGGCTACGGAAGCCGGGAAGGCGGCGTTACTATGGAGACGCGGCCTAGCGGGGTTGCCATGGAGACGCGGCCTAGCGCGGTTACTATGGAGATGCGGCCTGGCAGGGCAGAAATTCCTTTTACTATAAATATTCATGTAGGCCAGCTGATGCACAGACCAAATCTGCTGGATTCAAGTGACTGTTTCCCTGCTCCCCCTGCTGCAGACAGCCCAGTACCCCCTGTCTGCCCTGTGTGTTCCCACTATTCTGAAAATAACAGGTTCCACTTCGGAAGCAAATTTAAAAGCTGGTTTTCATGGCAGCTGACTGGATTTGGAAGATATTTAGAGTACATTGCACGTGAGTTTTGTCAAAGTTTCTCACTTTCTGAGGCAAAACAGAACCAAAAACAAAGTTTAGTTGCGATTTCGCCAGGCAGGGATCAGCAGTGTCCCAGCAGCAGTTGCAGGGTGTTGTTATTATCCAGGATGGTCCCACTGCAGCCAGCTCTGGAGGAGGAGGAGGAGGAGGTGCTGGGGACTCCCATCCCAGCTCCTCAGACAGGCAGGAACCAAGAACGGCCTCACTCAGGTGCTCCCCACCCACACCCAGCAGGGCGGTCAGCACCTGGAGCAGCCAGCCTGGATGGACACACATCCCATTCCTGGGTGCTGGGATCAGCCAGGGGGAACAGGAGCAGCCCCACGGCGCCAGCAGCACCTGGAGGAGCTGGGAAAGCCTCACCCAGCACAAGGGACGGGCACAGCACTCCTGTGTCAGAACTCCTGTGCTGAGGCAGCTCCAAGGCCAGGTCATTTGATTTCCATGAGTCAGAGTGTGTTACACAAAAACATCCTGGGAGGAGGGAGGGAGGAGGAATTCCAGACACTGACCTTAGACAAGAAACAAAATCCACTTTCCCCTTGTTTTAGGAAAGAGGGGGAGAGGAGCTCTTCCACGGGCTGGGGGCAGGCTGGAACTCAGCACACGGAGCTGTGGCTGTCACATCATTTATTGCTGAGGCAGGAAAGACAAAGATGGTTTGCACTTTTGTGGGACTTGGGATTCATCCCTAACTCTTCTGTTCCCCCTGTGCCACCCTCCCCACCTGCCCACAGGTGACTTTCCAGGCTGGGAAGCACAACCAGGAGCTACTTGCAGGATTTCTGCCAGGAAAGCAGCAGCGAGAAGACAAGGGAGAGCCAGATCCCACAGGACAGACACTTGTCCCCAGGGCCACAAATGTCTCCCCATTGGACAGTCCTCTGGGGCACAGCTGTGCTGGGAATCGTGGGATCAGTGAGATTGGAAAAGTCCAAGCTGTGCCCCATCCCCACCTTGTCCCCAGCCCAGAGCACTGAGTGCCACATCCAGCCCTTCCTTGGACACCTCCAGGGATGGGGACTCCAAACCTCCCTGGGCAGCTCCGACATTTAACAACCTCTTCCATGGAGAAATTCCTGCTGCTGTCCAACCTGACTCTCCCCTGGCACAGCTCGAGGCCGTTCCCTCTCATCCT
The DNA here is from genome assembly GCA_013399225.1 of Rhipidura dahli. Classification (NCBI taxonomy): domain Eukaryota; kingdom Metazoa; phylum Chordata; class Aves; order Passeriformes; family Rhipiduridae; genus Rhipidura; species Rhipidura dahli. Next base: position 407,664 of record VXAC01008003.1, on the reverse strand, counting down.
GCTCCTGTTCCCTGGCAGCAGAGCCCGACCCCCTGGCTGCCCCCTCCTGCCAGGGAGCTGTGAAGAGCGAGGAGATCCCTCCTGAGCCTCCTTTTCTCCAGGATAAATGCAGAGAGACACATTCCATGGGCAGCCCAATGGAAGAGCAGCCACCCTTCCTCCCAGCTCAGACACCAGGGTTGTTTCCAGCGTCGGAAAACAGGAAATGGGGTCACGGCGTGTCCTGGCCCGGCGCCGACTCCTCCGTCTGCCGCGGGTCGCTCATCCCAGGCAGCTGCCGGCCAGCTGGGAATCATCTCTTGGAGAAATCGGGAGCACAGCCTGGGCACGTGGCTCTGCTCAGGGTGCAGGATTTAAATCCCATAAATTTTAAGCCCCTGAAGTGTTCAAGGCCAGGATGGATAGGGCTTAGAGCAACCTGGGAAAGGGGAAGGTATCCCTGTCAGGAGGGGAACAAGATGAACTTTAAGGTCCCGCCCAACTCAAACCGTTCCATGATTCTATGAAACTTGATTCTATGGAATTTGTTCCCAGACGGGATTTGTCGAGGTGTTCAGGGTGCAGCCAAGCAGAGCCCTGGCACACAGACAGCTTTTCTTGTTGAGAGGTGTCCCAAGTGCCTAAATCTGCAAGAACAACCCCAGCCACAGCTTCTGCCTCTTGGAAAGGGCAGCAGGGATCTCCCTAACGTCAGAGCCGGGATCAGCCAGACAATGCAGTGCCTGTGCTCAGCACTGACCTTTCCAGACCCAATCCCACAAGATTTGGCTCCACGAACTGTGGCTTTTGAGCAGTCCTTGGGAGCAGAAGAGCTGCAAAGAGCTGAGCTCTGAGGAGGCAGAGGTTTGTTTTGTAGCCGATACTTCTCTTGCTTCTGCCAGAGCCCCATGCCCAGGTTCTGGAGGAATTTCTGAGGACTGTGGCACGACACATCCTGTTGCTGGGTGTCCCTGCTCCCTCTGGCTGGGAGCTTCCAGCTTCCCAGAGCCTTCCCTCGGGATTCCCTCACGCTGGCCCCTGCTCCTCCCCTTGCCTCCTCCACCCCCGAGTTTTCCAGCTCCTCATCCCTGATCTTTCTGAAGTGGAAAGTAAATCCAGGCTGAGTGTCCAGCTGTCTCTTTGAGAAGACTGATGGTCAAATAAAGCCTCTGCCACCTTACCTTCATCAGATCATTAAAGCACTGTCAGGAGAAATTCCACACCCAGCAGCAAATGCTGGGGGACACCTCGAGGGGGATAGGCCCTGAGTCAACACAAAATGATGGAAAATTGCTAATTAGCCCCAAACAATTCCATTTCCAGCATCAAAGAACTGTTCTACCTCACCTGGAAACTGCAGGTCCTTCCTGCAGCAAGAGGGGAAATGGAAGTGATATTCCACTTACCTGGAAGAAAAGTCAATTCAGCTCTCAATGACACCGAGCATGTTCCCTCCCCTTAAATCACACATGTAAGACTAAATCCCAAAAACCACATGAGCCTGGAGTCAAATTTGAATACATTTGTATTATTTATTGGCTGTATTAAATATATTATCTATTTGATAGTTACAATTTAGTAATACAATGCATGGCAGCTTTAACATACATTTGAGATACCTCAAAAATGACAATACAAGAAAACTGAAGATACCTAAAATACATTAATGCCACGAGGGTACATCCTTCTGGAATGGACAACAGCTGATGGAAAATCTGTATTGCAGTAAAAATCCCGGATATTTTCTGGAAATAAGAGCATTTTGTGGCAATTACAAAAGGATTTGCTTTCATTTTTTAGCAGTTGTGACTTGTTAGTATTTACTCTGCAATCCTAATTTCTCTTTTAGATGATCAGGACTATTATTGCCAAATAAAGCTCTACACGTTGGTTCTAAGGAGTTAAGAAAGAACCCTTTGGCAATGGAGATTTGCTGCAGGCAGTTTATCTGCTAAAGGGAGACTATGAGGAAAATAGAGACAGATTGTAAACTCTTCTGCAAACTAAAGACTAATATCTGTATAAAACTCTTTCTGACACTGGAGGGAGAGATTTCTATGATATAATAAATGATTAACTTAAAGTTCTGCTACAAGTAGAACAATACATTCAAACATACATTTTTTTTTCTTTCCAGGACTTTTAATCAAAATAAATAGAGTACAAAAATGAAGAGTACACTTTGAAAAGATTTATTTCAGATTGCACCATCAATCTACTGTGAAGAGGATTAAGTGATACTAGGTCATAATTTAGGTTTTCCACATGTGAAATACAACACAATGCCTCAAACTCTAACACAACGTTTTTCCTCAACTGCTGTTGGAGAAAGACCCTTTAAAGTGATTAATTAATGACTGGAAACACGTCACCTGTAGCTCTGTCACATCCACCCTCCCACCTACAAGTGCATCGCTCTGATGGCCCAAGCAGAGCCACAGACTTTGCAAAATACCCTAAATCTACTGTTCTGTGGCATATTCCAAATGCTGTTGGCAAGACCCATCCCGAAACATTGAAAATTTGTGAGTTCCAGCTTTCAAAAGCTTTGATCTAATGGAGCCAGGAGCTGCCAGGCTCCTCCTCAGGGATTCACAAGCAGATGGAACACAACAGTCAAATGTAGTGCACAGTGTCCACAAAAATATCCCCCAGCCGACCAGGACGAGTTTCGGACAAGTTCATAGCAGGCTGAACATTCCCAACAGGAAAACCATGGAATGTGAAGCTGCTACCACTGGGATAGCAAGTTTAAAACATTTTATAAACGTTATCTAAAAAGAGTTCTCTCACGTACAATTTGCTCATTGGGGTTAAGTTAGAAGGGCACCCAAAGCAGGCTGAACTTTTTATTTTTTAGGTTAATAATAGTACAAAAACATTTGCTCAGTTTGAGCCAAATAGTGTAACATTTATCATAAATGCACTCTTTCTCCTTAAAGACAACTCCTGTGCTGTTCTGAGCACGCTGCACAGGGAATTACTTTTCTCTCAGGCACTGAGAGTGAAATGTGGATTGGGCCAAAGCTGCTCAGGACAGCAGGAACATTTGCGGGCAGAGCCTTTCCTGGGCATCCCGGCAGAGAGCCACGTCCTGCTGGCATTGGTTTGGATTAAAACCCTAAAAAAACCCTGGCACCCTCTACTCCAACACTTGAAATGATTATTACTGAATCCCAAGTATTAAAATAACTGTAAAGTAGTAATATCACTAAATCAATATTCTGCTTTCCTTCTACAGTCTAGTAAATGTGGTATGCTCTAGTAGGCTCTGCAGTTCTGCTCTAAGCTCAAGCACTCGTGCTGCTGGATTTCATGGATATCAAACTACAGCGAAACCTGATGGAACAGCCATCGCCTCCCGCTGCTCTGGTGGTGCTGGGAAAGGACTGATGTAGCCATGCCTTCCCTCTCCAACTGGCTGGGATGGGGAGAGAGGAGGAGTGTGCACACCCCCCCCACAGTGTGCACCATAAGGCAGCCGATTGCTGTTCTCTAACAGCTCACCCTGATTGCAGAGGCCCCAGGATCACCCCTTCTACAGGAAATCTGTGTCCAGCATTTGGAAAGGATCTGCCAAGCCAGCCTCGCTGGCAGCCAGCAGCAGGAGCGGGAACGCACGGAGCGAGGGGCTCCCACCCAGCTAGGATTCCATTGAACTACCCATAAATAACCCCAGAGAGCTCTGTACAGACAGCTGAGCGGGGCCAGCTCCGCCCTACTTGATGACGAAGTACTGGATGACCACGGCGAAGAGGATGGCAACCACGGCGAAGCCGCAGAGCAGCGCGATGGCGATGACGCGCTCCTCGCGCAGCCGCTTCCCGCTCTGCGCCAGCTCCGCGCCGGCCTGGGCTGCGGCGGGGCCCGGCTCGCGGCGCTGGCAGCAGAACACCGTGCTGGGGCTGTAGGGGCCGTAGAGCTCCGGGCTGCCCGGCAGGTCGTGGCACTGGCGGCCGGCGCAGACGCGCGCGCGGTACTCACAGTTCGTCTGCGCGGCCGGCAGCCGGAACCACGGCTCCGGGCCCTTGTACACCTGCAGGAGACAGGAGCCGCTGCGGTCAGGAGCACCTGGAACTGCCTGTCCTCCTCCATCCTGGTGATGCCTCGGGTTTTAACTTTTGTATTTTTCAAACCCTGCAGTGCCCAGTGTGTAACTCTGGAGTTTCCTGTTCCCTGTTCAGTGCTGCTCTCTGTGCTGGGCACACACAACAAAGCCTCTCCGGGCCTGCGCTCCCAGGACACCCAGCCCCTCCTGGGCCCAAAAAGTATAAACCAAAGAGCCTCTGAGGGGGGCAAGCTGAGGGGAATTAGATCATTAAACTGAAGCTTAAATTGGAGAATTAACCCTGATATGCAAATGAACCAAACCTATAAAAGTGTGAAGAACTCGTGACCTGCTGTCCATCTTGGGGTCCACCTCAGCAATAGCCTCTGGCTCCCCAGAGTGTACCTTTGTAGGCCATTCAAATAAATACCCGCCTTTATTCCCTTACTCCTGTCTAGTCTCTGTTTCTAGGAGGCCTCTTAAGGCATCACTGGAGTCACCCTCCTCCACCCAACTTCATAAAATGGCAGCTTAAATTTCTGGCCAATTCACGATTCATTTAAGTTTCCTGCCATGCCCCATACTGCACCTCATCTGGGCTAGGAGGCTCAGAAAGGAGGAAAAAATCATCCTGCATTTTCTTCCTTCAAGCTCCTCCACCAGTGCGGACTCTCTGATTAACAGAGGCAGTGATACCACACACCAGCAGATTTAAGAATCAAAAGCCAAAGGAATTGCTGGGAGAACAGGAAAAACCAGTGCTCATCCACTTCACTCCTTCAGAAATGGAAAGTCTTCCTGTCACCTCCCCAAACAGATTTTCAACCTTCAAATCATGGAATCACAGCATGGTTTGGGTTGGAAGGAATCTTAAAGCACATCTCATTCCATCCTCTACCATGGGCAGGGATGCCTTCCACAAGAAATATCCACATCTTTTTTTGTAGTAATGTTTCCCAGTAAAACCCCCTGCCACAGATTCCTGATGCTACATAAAAGGTACCTGATCAAATTCTCTGCCAGCAGCAAGCTGAAGGATGTAAACAATGGAATCTCCTTTCATCGGCTGTAGAGGCTCCCATGTGATTTCAAAAGTGTTTTCTTCCAGCTGAACCGCTTTGGGTGCTGGAAAATAAAGTGATTTGTTGGTGTTTTAGAAAAAGAACAATAGTCTCTACAAATGTACAGCTGTCATGCTTAGAGGCAACTCATTCCAGTAAGTTCAAGCAATAAGATTTGTTCCTTTCTTTTTCTTCTATTTGATGACATGAGCTTAAAGAATGATGATTGTTCTGTATAGGTTACACGTGCTGGTCTTTCTGAGCTGCCAGGATGAGCCCATGATGTTTGGAACAAGGAGCAGCACTTTCAAGTCCCTACAGAAACCAGCATTTCTGTCCATGTGCAGAGCTGAAATTATGTTCTAACCATAGTTCAGTCAATTAATTTTGCTGCAGGCACTCAGCACTCGGACCTTCACAGTAACTTTAATGATGACCTTTAATGACCACATTAAAAAGTGAAGATCAGAGGAATTAACTGTGCCCTCACTTGCCCAAACACTGTTGTAACTTTGATGCATAACCCTGCAAAATGCCTTTCCAGCTGGGAAAATATAGGAATGCTCAGTTCAGGGGTGGAAGAGTGGCAGTGCAGGAGGTGATCACATCAGAAGAGCCCTTTTCACACCCAGACAAAGCCCCTCAGAGCAAGTCTGTGTCTCTGTCCCAGCAAAGACTGGCTGCAGGATTCAATCCTGCCCATCAGTGGCTTGCAGCAGTTGCCAGGGCAGTGTCAGCTCACCTTTGAGAGGTGCAGGTGGAGACTTGGTGGTGGTGAAAGCACAGACCTCCGAGAAGGCTCCTTCCCCAGCGTCGTTGTAGGCCTGGATGCGGAAATGGTACGTGGTGGATTCGCTGAGCCTCTGCACCTTGTAGGTGTGACAGGGACCATTGTAGACTGTCACAAACCTGGGGGACACAGAACACAAACACAGAGTCACCCAGCAGTCACCAAAGGTCAGTAGCAGATGTGCAACACCCCGATTTGAGTTAAGGACAAAGAAGTGATGCCACTCCGGGTGTCCCAAGTTTCTTCCCTGCCCTGTCTGGCATCCTGCTGAGGCTGCAGGGCCCAACTCCTCTGAATCAAGAGAACAACCCCATAATATCCAAACTGAACTGAAATTTCCAGGTAAAGAACAACTGGCCATCCCTGTTTCTTATATGCAAACTGGACTTTGTTTTAGAATATCCAAAAATAACCCTGCCAGCAGAGGATGGTGGTAAGGTTTTTATTATTTATTATTTAAATAGTATTTACTGTTTACAAGCAGCAGAAGTGCAAGCTGTTGAAAGCATTTCTTTCAACATGAAAGATGGGATGCAAAACTGCAAACTAAAGGGCAAACTCTGGGTAGCCCAAATGAATCAGAGGTGCAAAGAGAAGGGAGAGCAACATAAAACACCTTGAAAACTCAACATGAAATGGTAAAACTACAAGATCCTTAATGGTCTGCTGGTCTCACCTGCCAAACCTGTCCTCCATCTGCAGGTTGTACTGTGTAGGGTTGGGAATTAAAGCTCTGCTGGGCCCTTCTCCCCATTTCAGTTTAAGGCTCTGGTAGCTGAAGACCACACATTCCAGGTGGGGAGGGTCAGGAGGTAGTGGCTTGGTTTTGGCTTTCATGGAATGACTGAAAGGACCGACTCCAAAGCTGTTGATGGCCTGGATCCTGATCCTGGGAATGGGAGAGAGCAGTCATATGGTCAGGAACATTGCTGGGTAACAAAATGCGTACAGAATGTAACTCCAAACAGTAAAGCAATGAAGATGCAGTTAGAAATTAAATCTGAATTCAGCTTTAACCAAGACTGAGATCACTGGAACACTTGCTCTGCTCTTTTACCTGTCCGTCCATCCTCTTTTGGCCACACACCTGAAAATCCCAATGAAAAATTCTAAAATTCTTAAAGTCTTGGCTTTGAGACAGAATGTGAACCTTAACACCAACCACGATCTCACTCCTGCCAACATCATGGTTTGAGTTTGGATATGACAATTTCAGGAAGTTTTTTAGGAGTTGCAGGGTCAATCAAGAAAATAGTCTGTAAGCTGCATGAAAAATTGCTCTAAAAATTTAAAGCACTACCCTCAAAGGACTTCTAAATCCTACAAACGTGGTTTCAGAATAATTCTTACCTGTACAGGGTGTCGGGCAGCAGATTCTCAAGGACATGGGTTGTGTTTCTCCCCACAGTGACCAGCTGCTTTTCCCCATACTCGATGTTGTACCCTGTGATCTCTGCCCCGTGGCAGCAGGGCTCTTCCCACTGGATTGCAAGGCACGTAGAGAAAGGAGGGGAAATTTCCATCTGATCCTCTTCAAGTAAGTGGAGCACGGCCACGGCTGCGGGCACCGATGGGGGGGTGCTCACCACCCCCGTGTCCCCAAACAGCCCCACCCCAGCCACGTTCACAGCCTGAAAGACACCACAGAGGAGTTACCAAATCCCTGTTTTCCAGCCAGCCAGGCACAGCTCTCACAGCCTTCTGTGTGTTCTTAAAAGCAACATGGAAGAGAGTAGAAAATCTCCTGAATAAAGTATCAACAGGGCAAAGCATCTGGTATTTCACAGCACACTGGATCTAAACTCTTCCAAACACAGGGAAGAGGGAGGGACTGGGGAGAAGGGGAAGTGTTTTTCCCAATTACCTTTTCTACTGCACGAGCAGGTGACAGCACATGACTTTACTCCTCTATAGCTGCAGCTTCTCCCCAACCTGCAAGTGCCCAGTGGCACCAAAAGGCTTTTCCTACCTGGACTCTGCAGTAATAGGTGGTTGCAGGTGTGAGCCCCTTGACCTCATAGCTCTGGCAGGGGCCAGTGTAGATGATGTGCATGGACCCCTCCACCTGGCCCCACTCCAGCCTGTACTCGGTGATTTCTGCTCCGTTGCACGCTGGGCTCTGCGGGGTGAGGGAGAAATTCTGCTCAGCTCTTGCACTTACACACAAACAGCACGCAGGGGGAGCTCTGTTACACTGGGTGAGAGTCACAGAAAAGACTGGAAAAGACCTCCAAGATCACCAAATCCAACCTTTGGAAGCACTGGGGTGAAATCTGAGGTCCGTTCCAAGGGATTTGAAGTGAAAAGGTGACATGGGGCTGTAACACCAGCACGGTTCACACCAGGATTTTGACTGACTCACAATCTCTTACTACTTAGAAAAATTATTTCATTATATATTAACTACCACACCGTGAGGAGGATTAAATGTCACCCAATTTTTCCAGTTAAGACTGCAATTAATAACTCCCAAAGTTTACAAACCTGACACAGACATCTATAAAGAAATGGGCTTAAAATATTCCAGCCCTACACAGACTATTTCTCTCATTTCTGTGTATCATAAATGCGTCACTACAGTTCTAAAAGTCAAACACTGATTTGGGTGGCACTGGAAGCCACCAACACCTACCTCCCATGACACCACAGCACAAGTTGCACTTTTGCAGGTTACCAGGGGTTTGCAGCACTGCTCAGGGGGTCCTGGAGCAGTGCAAAGCTCTGCCTTCTCAGAGTGGGGGCCAAACTGCAGGAAAACACAACTGCATGAACACAGCAACAGCACCAGAGCAAAAGCTGATGTGCAAGTGAAGCAAACTTTTTCACTCGACAGGGAAATAATAAACAGCAGAGTTCAGGGCTCAGTTTCAGATTCCTTTCAGGTTCCTGAAGCTGGCCTGGCTCCCACAGGATATCTGAGATCCTCCCACTGCCAGTGTTGTGTAACTCCTCCCTCCCCCAGCCAGGATCTGCCTTCCAGCAGCAGCTGGGGACTGTTTCACAAAGACTTTCATGCAACCAACGTTTATCCCACCCTTGTCCCAATCTGGCATGGCCTGCACATCCCCCTCTCCACACAACTGTTCCCACCCCAGCATCTGCAGAGCCTGAGCTGGGGATAACACATCCAACACTTGCAAAGGCATAAACATCAACAGGTTCACACACCACAGGCTACAAAACCCCCTCAGCACCATCACTCCTGTCCCTTGTGCACGAGCAGAGATGCGGTGAGTGCAGTGGTTACCCCGACTTTGTTCCCTGCCCGGAGCCAGAAGCAGTAGGTTCTCCCTGGAAGCAGGTTGGTCACTCCAAACTCAGCTGCTGGGCCCTGATAAAGCACCCTGCGCTCTTCCTGCTCCGAGCTGGCCATCTCCAGGAGATACTCTGTGATCTCAGAGCCTCCATCCACAGCTGGGGAACCTGCGAAACAAAAAGAGATTGGATTCTCCTATTAATTTCTAAATTCCCTTTTAGGGCAGGCTCTGTGTCATATACCTGAGCAGAAACACTTCATGAAGCTTGCTTTTCCCCCCAGATACTGATAATTAGTTTAAGATGGCCTTAATCAGGTTTTTTTTTAATTTTTCCCCTTTTCTTCCCAAAACAGTATATCTTCATTAATTTTTGCTTATCTCCTTTATTGAGATAACAGTAAGAAAACAAGAGTTGATTTTTAAATTGCCAAGCAGTTGTCAGTCATGGGCAGGCAGGAAGCTTTCTTCCTGGAAAATTTTTATGTCTGCTTAAGTCTCACTCTATCACCCCACCAGAGGTGGACAGAAGCTTTGGTCTTCTCAAAAAAATCCCACAAAACAAACCAAAGACCCTACCCTAAGCCCAAAAAAACCTTAAGGCCACGGATAACATCTCTTTATTTTTGTTTTTACTTTATTTTTCCCTGAAGATTTTTGATTTGGATGACTGAAATCAGAGCAGTGTTTCACTGAAACTCTGGTGCTTACCCCACTGCAAAGTGATTTCCTTGGGCTTAGCTTTGCCCACCAGGGCTGGGGCAGGACAGGGTCCGGGTGGAACGGCCGCCGTCGTGACAGTCGTGACATCAGAGGCCTGCCAGGGACACAGGTCATTGCAGAGCACAGCCACAAAGCATTTTGCTCAAACATGAACAAAAATGTTCTCCAGAGCACCTTTCCCCTCCTGCTGCTCACCTGGCTCTCCCCACCTTTACTGGCACAGGACACTCGCAGTCTGTAGGAGGTGCCAGGCCTGAGGTGGTCACAGACGTGTTCCCGCTGGGCTCCGCTGTAAATGGGCTCCCACCTCCCTCCTGAGGGAAGGAAAAGCACTTTACACTTCTAAACCCTTCTAAAAACCCACCTGGAAAATCTCTCACACAATTATTAAGGCAGTAAAGCCACAGAATCGATTTGAAATGATTAATTATGCAGAGAACACGTACAACACAACACACACGTCTGAAATCAGAAGTGACTGATGGACTAAAGCATCATTTAGGTTGGAAAACATCTCCAAAATCCAAGTCTAAACCATGTCCCACATCGAAATGTGAATTAAATACCTCCAGGGATGGAGACTCAGTACTGCACTAGTAGCCAAAGGTGATTCCTTACCAACTGATGCCTCAGAGATTTCCAAAAAGTATTTAGAAATGTCTGATCCTCCGTTATCCTTGGGGGGTTCTGGAAGAAATCAACACCTTAAGTTACAGAAGATTTAATATCAAAGCTTTGCTTTGTTATCAGCTTTTCTAGAGAACATATTCATATTCATTCAAACAGAAAAGTCAATCAGTAACAGCAACCAGTGTACTTCATTATTCACAATACATTTTTCAGAGCAATTTTTCTCCTATTATTGATCATGGTTATGCCAGGAAGAGCAACTGGGGAAACACTTCCAATTTCAGGTATCAGCTCTTATTTTTTAAGTGAAAATAAGAATTATTTCAGCATCACGGTAAACCCAGAGGGTATTAGGACAGCAGTCACTGCTTCCCTACAATGAATGAACAACACTGGGGTACTACAGCCCCAAAATAAACCACTTTTGGGTAATGCTGAGTATTCCTCCTGCAATAACACCACCTGCAGACAAATAATCAGCCTGAGTTCACTCTCATTTAATCTGAGAGAGGCAGTCCCACCCCAGCAGCACTGAACACCCCAAGGCACCTACCCCACGTGACTCTCACACTGTGGGGATGGATCTTGCCCTTTACAACAGGTTTACTTGGGGCTCCTGGTCTGTCAGGTTTGGTGCTGTGTTCCACCACCTCACTGGGGCTGCTTTTTCCTTCACTGTTGTAGGCAAAGAGCTGTTGGAGGAGTGAACAGAAGGGAGAATCTACTTGTTTATTGAGAATAACATATGTTGGCAATAAATGAGGATAAACCTGCTGCTGATCAAAAAAAAAAAAAACATTAAAAAACTACCCAAAATAAAGACAACCATTTAAACCAAAATTAGGTGATGCAAAAAAATCTGATTCGAACTTCACCACCTAACAACAGGTAATTGTTAGGACAACAGGTGAATTCCTGCTGTCTCCATACAAAGTTGAAAAATTTGTTGGAAAATGCCAAAGCCCAGGAAACTAGGAATGAAACAAGAAATTAGGAACAAACTATGATACAAACCCTGAATTTATAGGATGTACTCCTCCTCAGGTTTCTTAAAGTGCATGAGAGCTCATCTCCGTTGTACTGGGGCTGGAATCCATAGCCCTGGGAAGGAGGGAAAAGAAGGATGAACAGAGTCACTGACTTTTAAGATAAAACAAAACCAAGAGTGGATCAATCCCATTTTTTTAGCTTGAACTTCACCTCTGTGCCATGAATTGCACACAGTACTTTATCTCTGCCAGGAATTACATGCAATATCTGATGTCTCTGCCATGAATCCCACACAATACTTGCCGACTTATTTATCTGAAGGTAAAAAACCAGTTAATTTTTATTCCAGCACTACGAAGTTTCCACAGTAAGCCCAGCACTTACAGAGCCTTCTTCCTCCATGTCCAGGCTGTAGGTGAGGGAGTCATCTGAGGCCACCCCTGCAGGAGGGCTCCATGCCAGGGCCATCCAGGTCACTCCCGCTTCCAGCAGCGCAGGCGGCGCTGGGGCTGGCGGTACCACCCCAGCTGTGCCGAACGTCACTGTCTCACTGAACTCACTGGGGAGGAGATTTTGAACAAGGGTGAGCAGCAGCTGATGGAATCCAGGGGGAAATCCATCCTTTGGTACCCCCTGGGTTCCTGGTTACCTCATTCCGATATCGTTTTTAGCAGCCAGTCTCAGGGTGTATCTTGTGGAGGGAGTGAGCCTGGTGAGCTTGTACTGCTTCAGGTGCCCGTAGTAGCACTCCTTGAAGGGGCTCTTCTTCCCCTGGAAAAAAGGGAGATCCACAGTCACTCCCTCATCCCTGCCAAGGTCACCTTCTTCACTCTACATCTTCCAAAATCCCAGAATCCCAGACTGGTTTGGGTTGGGAGGGACCTTAAAGCTCATCTTGTTCCATGGGCAGGGACACCTCCCATGAGAAATGTCATTTCACTCGTTTAACAGTAATTCAGTAAGAAATGACTGGGCCTTGGAAATGCCAAATTTAATGTATCATGGTTATCCTGAGTCTGCTGATGGTCACCCCGAGCAGTCTTGCTTATAAACCACATTTGGACTGAGATATCTGATCTTTTTTGGTACTATAGATTTGATCAAATGGTGATAAGACCACTGCAGCTGAAAACAAAACACATTTTGGAAGAAAACACATTTATCCCTTTGTAATACATCTCAGCAAGATGCTCAAGAATGGAGGGAGATTCATGACTCTTTCCAAAGATGCCAAATGCTCATCCATTTATAGGGAACACAGGAATTAATGATGCTCTGGATGACAAATGAGGCAGTTTTACACTGTCCCCTCACATTGATCTTTGGTCCCTTTGAAACTGTCAGGACAGTTGCACCAGAATAGCTGCTGTACCTTAGCAAAGAGTATTTTTAAGTGTAATTGCTCTACAGATGTCATTATGATTTTTTTTTTTTTGTACTAGAAAAGCTCTTACCTCATCCCATTCTAAAAGAAAATTAGTTATTTTGGAACCATTGTCATTTGAAGACTGAAAATAAAGAAACAATGAAAAAAAGAGTTAAAATCAAGTGGTTGTACTTTAAAAAATATTTTTACACATTGAATAATATGAAGTCCAACTGCCTTTTAAAACAGGGCTGCTGTGCTACTTCTTTTAGTTCTGATAGTTTAGAATATGAATTTGTGAATGGTTTTATTTTATGAAGAAAGCAAATGATATTCTTACAGCTCTTTTCCTTGCACCTTGCACTGTGTGCTCACCATCTGCCTGAGCAATCTAAGAGCTCACACAAACAGCACTTGACACAGAAATGGGAACTTCTTCATTTTCTAAGCACAGATTATACAAATAATTTCACTGAAGTCAATTAGCTGGAACCGTTTTTCAGCCCAATCATAAGCACAATATAAAAACCCAAGAAAACACAGCAAAAAGTTTTCAAAGATAGTGGTTATAATCAGAAGTCTCATTAAAAATGATAATCCATAAAACCATCCAAAGAAATTTAGTCTGAATGGGTCAGAATAACTAGAAGAACAGTAAGTCATATCTATTTATCATCCAGCATCTCAAGCAAAGATATAAATGCTCCATTTTTATCTCTCTGCCAGTTCAGAAGAGAAGAGCCTTGCTACCAACTCTGTCACACTAAAGCTGCAGGCAAGAAACTCAGCAAACATTGCAAGAAAGAGCACGGAAATAATAATTTCATTATCAATCTTCACTGAGCAACTTAAAAGGCAACACCTACAGTACACATTAAATTCCTGACCAAGCTGATTTAAAAATACTGCACAGGAATCCAGCAGAGTGCTTTGCTCACCCTCACTCAGCCCCAGGTTTGGCTCTTACCTTCCACTGCAAGCTCAGGCTGTTTTTGGTTCTGTTAATCAGTTTTGGGGCAGCTGGACTGTCTGGCTCACAGCTCTCTGTAGTGAAGCTCACCAGCTCTGAAATGGTTTCTTTGATGGAACTGCTGGTTGCTGAAACTCTAAACAAAGGGTAATTAATGATGTGGTTGTTGCACTGGCACCTGGAAGGGAAGAGCTGGCAGCTTCAGGAATTGAATCCCCAGCAGTGGCTCAGGGTGTGTGCACACAGCAGTGCTGGGGTCACACAGCTTCACCTGCTGACCCCAAACCCCCATTTCTCATCCTTCATTTATTCTGCCATTACCCTCTGTGACAGTGAGGTATTTTAGTACTGAGATACAGGTGGGATACAGGATGGAAACTATGGCAGGTGTTCCCAAATGGTAACAGGACACCTGACTGGAAATGAGCCTTTTGCTAAAAACACCTTAAAATTCAAATACAGCCAACACTTGTGCAGGAGTGTGGGCACTGCAACAGGCTAAATCATAAAATCCCCCTTTTTCAGAGCAATTGTTTCATGTCTGCAGCAGTCCTGCCCCTTTCTGTGGAGAACACAACACACTGTACAAGTGGAGCAGTGCCCAGCATTTCCCACACTCAGAACTCTCCCACAGCTTCAGAGCAGGAGTTTGCTCCACGGAATCTTTAATCTCATCTGCCCCAGTGCCCCAGCACTGAGTGGGACTCTTCCCACTGTTCTCCTGGTTTCTTTCACCAGCTGCTCTCCCTGGCCAGCCCAAATCCTCCAGTCAGGATCATTTACTCCTCATCATCCCATCCCACTTCCCATTCCAGTCCATTCCCACTTCTCTGCTTGCACTGCTGCAGGTCAGACAAGCAACTTCACAAACCAAGCTGATAAGTCAGACTTTCGGACCCAATTTCAACGCTAAATTATTTCATTTACCACTGACTTCAGCCTACAATATAGAGTGTTGTTCTAAAAAAATACCAAGAGAGATGAATTTAAAGTTTGTAACTGAGAAATCTAAGGAGACAGAGAAGGTGGCAGGGAAGAAAATGAGGTGATATTGTAATGAAATTAGAAGATAAATGGGAATTCAGATAGCAAACCCAGTGTCCACACCATGGTGTTTTTTCAGAGTATTTTTTAACTGTTTGTGTGACACCTTTACCATGAAGCCACAATAATCCTGTAATTCCCATATCCCCCAAAGCATTATTTCCTTCCCAGCAGCATACCTGGCATGATAATCAGTGGCTGGTCTGAGATCAGGAAGTGTAATTGTTAATTCTTCCCCACTGTGAAAAGGCAAAAACAAACAGAAAGCAGAGTTACAGCTCTTCCTTAAACCTCAGGGCTCAAAGCTCATTGAAAAGCAAAACCACGTAGTGCACATTTAAGTTTCCCACTGTCCACGTAACTCTTTAGTGACATTACTTAAAATTTATTTCATGTGAAGTAGGAAGGTCTGCAAGTCAACAAACAGCTCCTGATAGAGAGATTGCTGATTGGTTAATGGTTTAAACATTGTGCTTAAAGGAAGAAACTAAACTTACACATAGACAGATTTAAATTTTCCATTTTTACCACTGTTGGATATTGCTACTTCAAATGTAAATGCTGCTGGACTATGACTATGGCTCTCTCCATTCTGTGAACTAACTGGGAGATTCCAGGACAGAACGGCTGATCTTGCTTGTATATCAGAAACCTATTAAAAGCATAAATAATGCAAGTAAGTTTGCTTTCTGCAAGAAAAGGTTAATTAGTCAATAACACGGCGTCGCTAATTGGCCTAGGAAACTCCTCACTGGAGGAATTCTCTACCTTTGGAGTGGGAATATAGAGGCATTCTCTGGATTGCAATGATTTCCTCTTTTCATTATTAAAGGCTTTCCCTTCCAACACCACACTGGGGCAGGAAGAGAAAATTCCTCTATCAATGTTTCCATCACTCATTTGGAGCAAATGTTCAGCTGGGGAGTCTGGGGCAGGACCCCAGATCAGATTTTGGCACAGACACCTCATTTTCTCACAGCTCCCTCATACCATATTCAACCACTGATCTGAAGGACAGCAAAGTGCTCTGGTTTTAACACTCAAAATCTCTTGTCTGATATTTTTGCTGCTTAATTCCCATACTCCAAATTCTCTCTGCCCAAGGGAACACAGCCCTGTGGTACCTTTTAAGTACAGATGTCAGAGGCAGCCAGGAAAAAGGACTAAAGGACCAAAAAAGCCCTCAAAGGCTGGTGCAAAGGAACACAACCCCTGTTTGCTGTGTGGGTAATGCAGAGAAGAGCTCATTAAACATGCTCAAGATCAAACACAGACATTTAAATTACCCTCACAGACTCCACCTTCCTAATTAAGTCTCTAAATACTCAAATTTATTTGCTCCAGTTTCTCAGTATAACATAAAAAGAGGATCTAATTGTGTAAATTTTATCCTCAGTATTCCTAAATCCTCTCTGCTGAGCAAAGGATGGTTCCAAGAGTGAACAAACTTCCAAGAGTTTAGCAGGCCCCTGGTTTGCAAGGTAAAGCCCTCACATACACTGGAAAACTGCAACAGTGGAATATTCCGGGATTACACACTGGCAAACTGAGACACAGTGAATTTCCATAAACTCTGACAACTAAACTGTATTTATCTTCTCCATTAAAAAAACAAACCATTAAGAACCAAGAAAAAGGGGTTGATAAAACACAAGTTATTTTATAGGAAGCACAGGCCCAGGAAATAATGGGATTTTAAGGATAATACTTACGACTGGCTTGCCAATGCTCAAGTGAGTATCACATTTCTTGGATTCTGTGTCAGATTCTGCAATTTAAACACAAACCAGATTATCCCAAAGCCTGAGAGCAACCCAGGCTGTTACCAAAAGGCCACCACGAGATGGAGTTTGCCTCATTAGGACTTGAACAATGGTTCTTATTGTGCAAAGTTCATTTCCCCTGTTTGTTTTGGCTTCATGAGGGGCAGAAACACCAACTATCCAAAACCAACAGTGTTACAAAAACCCTTTTAGTACATCCTGCACAAAGGGGATCTTTTCCTAATGTAGCAGAAATAGGTTTTCTTTGACAACACAAAAACATTCCTCCAAAAATGAAAGGTGTTAAAAAAAACGACAATAAGATCTTATCTCTGTCTTACGTGTTTTCCTGGAATTTCTATGGCAAAACATTCACAGTCTGGGAGAAGCCTGACACTGTCTCAGACCAAAGCAAAGACAATGACAGTGCACAGGGTTTTTAGTAACCATGAGGTATTAAAAAGCTGGAATTAGAACTAATTAAACAGCAGCCTCTACAACTGCTCAAATTTTCCTATTTCTTGAAGGTTTAAGTGAATCCCAGTTAACCAAGAAGTACCACAAACAGTGACACCACAAGTTCTGGAAGTACCTACAGGTCATCCTCACTGGGAATTTTGATAAGCCCTGGGTCAGAAATGGCAGGGAAATAAAAAGGTTTAAAATTAAATCTTCCTGAAGACCTTATTTGATAAATATCAAATGAAAGAACTTGATATTCTATTGATTTCTAGAGAAAAAAAAATCTAACCATAATGGACTTGAGAAGCCAAAGAAATTTATAAATCCAGCTTTTCCAGAACCTGTTTTACAATGGATTGACAGAAAATAAGAAAATAATTGAGATTTCCCCTGTCCATGCCACCTACCTCCCATCTCTGTCTCTGGACTGCCCTTTGTTTTTCCTATCTGCTTCTGCTTTAGTGCTGCAACTGTCCCTTGCTGTGCCTTTCCATTCCCATTGGGAATTGTGGCATTGGAAGAATTAAGGACTTTATGTGGTGAGGAGGGAGGGCTGTTCAGTTTATTGTTGGGGTGACCACTGGCTTGTCTGTCCTTTAGTCTCTTCTTGAGGTGCTCCTGCATTTTGAGACTCCTCTCGTCCCTCTGGATGAAGTTTGTCCTTCCATGGGAACGAGGCTCTGCACAGAAGGGAGAAATTACTTCATTATTCTGTATTATTCATTTGACATCTGAATCTACAAGCTGGAAAAATCACTAAAGCCAGAGCCCCTGGAACTTCCCTGTGCTTCATAATCTTGAAGTGCTGGGATTTTGGAGTTTAGGGTCTTTTTAATCTAAATTTTTTGGGCCTTTCTCCTGTCAGCTGCTCCAGATCCTGCTTTACAGCTGCCTTTCCTCCTTGCTACAGACACATTTGCAAAAAATTAAGCAAATTTAGGACCCAAACTGAATTTTTCAAACACTGTTTTACCCTAACGTGAGTCAAAATACTTAATTACCAATTTAAGCTTGAGAGACAATGAATGGTCTGACTAAGGCTAGTTTCTGTTTTAACTCTTGATTATAAAATAAGGATTAGAGCTTGGTTTAATTCTGCATAACCCCAGTCCTTCACTGATTAAGGGCTTTGTTCAGTTTTTAAATGGGTTTGCACTTCACCCTCCACTATGGATAACGACATTTTTGGGGTTATTTTTGTTCACTTTTCAGTCATATTTGGACTAAAAAGCCCAAAAAAGCATTCACGTATCAAATTAAATGCATTTTCAATAAACTTCGTGCCAAGGCTGTGACAAAACTCATGGGGCAGAGTTTTAGGCAAAGGTAGGAGCCACTCCTGTGGGATTTACAGCAGCAAAAGTAGGGATGCATGGAAAAGGCAACATTTAGCAGGTACTGCTTTTGCATAACTCCTTGAAAAGAGAGGATTTAAGCTTTCCACAGGCACACTTTGCACATGGTGAGTGACCCACAGGGGTGTTCTAAGCTAAGACCACAACCCCTGGGAATGGGTGGAGGAGGCAGGGCCAAGCCCCAGCTGTCCCTGCCGGCCCTTCCCAGGCTCTCACCTTGCTCCTGGAACACGTGTGGAGGTGGGTGCTGGTGGATGAACTGCGGGGGGAGCTNGGAGGGGGAGGAGGAGGGGGATGCATGGAAGGATGGAATTCCCCCGAGTGGGGCACCACCACCACTCTCCGAACTCCATTTTCTTCCACCACCTGCCGGGAAGCGGGAGAAATCAGCTGTGAGTCCAGAGACAATCCCATAAAACATTGTACCTTTAACATGGAATTTCCCTGCTCCAGGTCACACCCAGCAGGTGACAGCAGGGGGTTGCACACCAGACTGGATTCCAGTGGAAACCAGGCATGTGCTGCTGGGATAAAGTGGAATTCGAGGCAGTCAGCTGTGAGAAGCTGAGCCTTACACTCCAAAGTGCTGAACAATCACCGAATCCCAGGATGGCTTGGGTGGGAAAAGACCTCAAACTTCATCTCATCCCATCCCACCCCCTGCCACGGACAGGGACACCTTCCACAGACCAGGTTGCTCCAAGTGCCATCCAACCTGTCCTGGAATACTTCCAGGGATGGGAGTCCACAACCTGTTCACTCCTGAATCATTTCACTCAATTTTGGAGGAATCCAAGTGAACCATCCCTGGGCTCCTCCAGAGACTGGGAACACAAAGTTATCCCCTCATCTGACAAGAAGAGTCCAAGTAACTCGAGCTCTGATTTAAAGCTGCTTTCCAACTTGTCGATCCCTGTCACAACAACCCAGGGAAAACAACCCAACCCTGCAGGTTTCAGGTGACAGCAAATACAGAACAAATAAATGTGGTTTTCAGCATGAGCAGATCAGCACTGCCAGGGCTTTACCCACTGTTTGCACTGAGGGTTCCATTTCACAGGGATCAGAAATTGTCTGGGGGAATCTTTCCTCAAGGCCTGCAGAGCTGAGGAACACAGAAGCCCAAAATGCAGCTGCATGCAAACAGAAACTACATGGAGAACCCAAGAACTCACAAGTTGCACACCTACTCAGAACACTCCTGATTTTCAACATTACTACAACATGAGTCCTGTATCCTCATTTGGTTTGAATTATCTCCCTTAAAAATGCATTAATGTAGAAATAAATCTCACTGGGAACTGGGTGTACCTCAGGTAACAACATGCAGGTCTGACCTGCTGTGGCTGAACAACACCCAGGAGTGCAAAATCCATGGGAGTGGAAAAGCAGAGCTGGGAGAGCCCAGAGCCCTGCTCATTTCCCAGGCACATCACTGGAATCAATGTTTGCATCACTACCACACTCTGCACTCTGCTCCAGCAGTGCTGCTTTGCTGGATTTTCAGGAGATCAGGGATGATAAAGAAAGGGGCATTGAAAACTCTGATGAATTTTTATATTAAAACAGAAAACGTGCAGCCACTTGAGACTGTTCACATGACCCAGCTTCACCCTGCAAACAGGACTGATGAAAAATAAACATGTGGATCCTGTTCATGGAGCTCAGACAGTCAATTCAGAGCTGTCCTTTTTACTAAAAGTGTCTTTTGCTGCTGGGAATAGGATTAAGAAAATCCAGGAAACTGGATCAAACATTACTCAGTAACAGAGGTGACAGAGCCCACAAAAATAAAGAGAAATAGCTGGTGAGTTCAGTGGAAAAAATAGCTTTTTTCACAATTAAAATCATCAATAAATAACAAAAGTATTACTGTATTTCCCCCCCAAAAGACCACACTGCAAGAGAAGGAGAAATAAATGTACCTGAGATACGTAACCGGGAGGCACAAAGATCGGCGGCATGGAACCGTTTGGTGACATCATAGGGACATGTGCTGGACCTGGGGAGGACAAGGGGCCACTTTTTAACAACCAAGACCTTTCCCACCTGGAGACACCTTTTTCCAAAGGTGGGAGCTCACTCTGGAGCCTGAAACATCAGGAATTGCATCCCATTCTCTGTTCGATTATTGGCTTTATCCCAACTACCATGCTTTGGCCAACGTGTCTTTTTAACTGCACAAAAATCAGTATAAATAATTTGTGACAGCTAAAAATCTACAGCAATGTAGGCAAATGCAAGTATTGGAGTAAAACTGATCTAGGAACTTATAAAAAAATGTAAATACATTATTTTTCATGTTAAACTCAAGGGAAGTATTCCTGTAAGGGGTTTGATGAAAGCAGAATGGACACATTTTATATAGTGTCATGTAAAATGGTGACAAATACTCCAAAAATGGAAATACTGACAAATTCACCCTGACTTACAGGAGATATTTTGCCGTGACTTGGATTTCCTGTCACTTACCCAGAAGGTAAAAAGGAATGTGGAGCAGTGGTTCCCCCACCTCACAGCACAGGGAACTCCCAGTGCCCATTAAATCTGTTTAGATTATTGTGGATTAAATGCCATATAAATCACGGGTTAAGATCCTGGGAAGACACTTTTTCAAGGATCACTGCAAACTCAGCTTTTGGAAATGAAAATCTGCAGGATGCAGGGAATCCTGGCAGCTTCCCAGTGCTGCCTCATTTGTGCTTGGACACAAACTGAAAAATCTGATGTACTCCAGTGCAGAAAAGACATCTGGCATCACAGAAAAAAAAGCCAGTGGAATGATTCTAGAACCAAAATATGTGGATTCAGGTCTTCAGCTTCCCTTTACCTTGAATGCACTGAATGTGTCCATCTTCAGTTGTAATTGTAAATGTTTCACCTGGGTTTACTTGGACAAGAATCACCTACAGGAAACACAAGACAAAAGGGGGTTGGGGGAGGGAGGT
The DNA here is from genome assembly GCA_013399225.1 of Rhipidura dahli. Lineage (NCBI taxonomy): Eukaryota > Metazoa > Chordata > Aves > Passeriformes > Rhipiduridae > Rhipidura > Rhipidura dahli. The sequence goes on along the minus strand of VXAC01008003.1, from coordinate 386,281 downwards.
GTGTGAAATTTTAGGAATTCTCTGTGGGGGAACCCCCTTCTCTTCAGAGACAAACAACAACAGAGCTTTGGCAAGCTTGGAGTAAAAAAGGAAGGTGAGACACTGATGGGTAGAATGAGATTCTTCATACTTGGACATAAAATTATTTTTTCTCTGTTTACAACAGAAATGCTTCACCTGATACACATGAAACAAGCTTCTAATTTCCACTTCCATGCTGCTTTTTCTGCTTTTTCTGAGGCAATAAATGGCCTGAGCTTCACACTGCATTCCAGGCTCTTCCCAGCACCCCTGCCCTGCAGCTCCTGTGAGCCCAGGTGTGTTTTCCCTGTGTAACTGTGTAAGGAATCCAACCCCCAGTGGCATCCTGCAGGTCCCTTTGGACATGGCCACGTCCTCGTGCACACAAATCCAAGTGGAGCTGTGCCAGGCTCACTCTTCTGGCAGTGCTGGGATCCCAAACCATCCCCTCACCCTGCCCCAGCCTCAGGGGAATTTTGGCAGCTGCACTTTTATTGTAACAACTATGATATTACACAGCTAATCCTTTAATGAAAGGAGGCTTTAGCCAGGTAAGAACTGCAAGTACACAATTAAAATTCCACCATGGTGACAGCTGGCACTGCTGGAAAAATGGGAATAAAATGTATTTGTTCAAGTAGCTGTGAAAATCTGTATAATTTTCTTTCATTCAATTTTTAGAAAGTATTTTTGCACTATTCATGGAGTGACAGTTGTAGCAGGTAGATGGGACCTAAAGGCATCATTTAATTCCTGGTAAAATGAGCTACATGTGACATTAAAGAATGAATCTGTTCTGTGCTGCCTCATTTTCAGTGATGGAGCTCCCTGAACTCCCCAGGCACCACAGTTTCACTGTCCTCCACTGTCTGTCACTCCAGACTCCAAGGATAAACTGCTAAATGCTATTTAACACAGGTTTTGCAGTTTCTGCATACTGGTGTATTATCTTTGATTTTATTTTTCATAACCTCCCTTGTAAGGGAGAATTGATGCTCCTTGTACAGGGGAATTTTACTTTGGGTGGACGAATTGTTTCTGGATATAAGTAAGCCACCAGAACCCCTGAAAAGGCCATTTAGGCACTCAGTAATATTTATGATGGTTCCAGGAGAAGGAGAGAATGCAGAGAATGCCTTTAAAAGTGGCATCATTTGCATTAATAATGAAATTTATGCAGATTTGTCACTTCAGAATACAAGTAGATGTATGACTTCAATGCTAATGAATTTCTTGGGGTAAAGAGAGAAGTGGTGTTAATTGTTTGAAGAAAACTGACAATAAAGGGCTGGGGATTTGCCAGAGCACAAAGAACAGGAAAAAGATTTGCTGGGGATCCAGGATTCCACAGGCAGGAATTGACCCCAGGAAAAGGCTCATCTTTGAGGACAAAACTCAGAGGCAAGAAAGGGATCATTTAAGAGATTCAGAGCCTCTGAAGGTGGCACATCTTCAGAAAATGCTTCAATTAACTCCAGTTCTCAGAACCATCTCAGGAGAACTGAGGGAAGGATCCCAAGCAAGTGGTGCAATCCCAGGGCTGCAGCAGCTGGGAGCCTGGAATTCCAGGAATGCACAGGCAGTGTCTTAAGAGCAATGACTCACTGTAATTAATGAAGCAAATGCAGCCCCAGCCACCTTCCAACAAGGAAAATTTCCAGGAAGCTCCAGCGTTGCTGAGGAGTGGATCTGAGCCAAGTGAGACACGGGGAGTGCTGAGGCCAGGAGCTGCCATGGCCTCCAGGTGTCCCGAGCAGCACTCCGGGGCTGGTGGCACCAGCACAGCCAAAGCTGCTCCCAAGCATCAGCCACTGCTCTGGTTTTATCTCCTGTTCACACACATTTTTGGAACTAGAAACCCTTCCAGAAAACTTCCAACTTTAGCTTAAAGTGAAATGAAACTAATGGATTAAATGGAATTGGCCAAACACACAAGTCTGATTTCTGGAAACAAATCACTGTACAGTAATTAAGGATTAGCCCTGTCCTCCACAGCACTGGCAGTGAGGTAATTAAAAATCTTCTGCATTAATAAAGATTCTAAGTCAAGACTCTCTTTAAAAGATTCTATTTAAATTTCAAATCTGTTCTTCAAATGCATCTCCAGGACACAACACTTTCGTTTTCATTTTCTTTAATCTCACCTGACTGCATGCAAAGTCTCTCTAGGTTCTATAAATGTCAGTGACTGTCACCTCCATGTCCCACACACACAGCTCTGGGGACAGGGGCCAATTAAATCTATTTGATCTCTTTTCCTCATGAAACCTGAACCACCCGAGTCACCTCCCAGCTGGGCAGGGCTGAAATTTCACCTTCTAAAGCCAGAACTTCAGAAATATCTTAGAGACTTTGCTCATTTCCAGACACCCTCCTTGCACTTCCATCTCCAGAGTCAGAGGCAGAAAGGGAAAAGGACTTTTTCTTTAATACAGCCCATTTTTCCAAGCATACCACCAAACAACACAGATTTATCCTTCTTATCTGTGAAAACGACAAATTGAAGATCTCATTTAAACTTTTGCATTTATGGCCTATCAGGCCTCAAAGTATTTGTAGTACAAAGCACTCAGCTCTTACTGCCAAACACTAAATTCACATTTACTGACCATTTACACATACTTGGGCTTCAAAATTTTTCTGCTGCCACTTCTACCTGTGTTTCTAATCCTACCAGGGACTTCTGAAGGGCTGTGTCCAACAAAGCTCTCAAGTTTCAACTAAATACACTCAGGTTTCACCACTGCACCGTAATTATTAATGAAGACACTTAAAACCAGGAAGCCAAGGTCTTTCCTTTCATTTTCCTGTAATAGATTTCCTTTGCAATCCCTTGCTAATCTTTATTCATTATTTCACAGGAGTTTCAAAACCTTTATTAACCCCCTAATTTTTCCTTTGGTTTTGGGATTTTGTGGCTCCATTTTAAAGCTCTCCTTTCACACCTGTCCCCTGGCTTGGAGCTGAATGATTTCTTCCTCTCTCCATTTGCACTCCTGTTTAACTCCTGATGTCCGTGCCCAGAACCACATCCCCTCCCAGTTCTGCAGATCAGAGGCAGAGCTGCCTGGTTTTTGTGGAGCCACAATCCCAGTTGTTCCCAGTGCTCCCAGTTCAGGGCTCACTTGCCTGCTGGATGCTGTCCCCGTTGACCATGTGAGGTAGAAGTGGCACTTCATTCAGCAGAGGTGTAGCTTCCAAGGGGGGCGGCTGGTCAGCCATCATTTCTTGGGATTGTTCATGGACCCCTGCTCACCTCAACCACCTGCTCCAAGAAAACACAGGGAAAAGGTCAGACCAGTCTCTCCCTTCCTTAAATCATTCCCTATTTGTCTGACAAACTCGGCTTGTGGAGCCCTGCCGAGGGCTCACATATTCCCAGTGCACCCAAACAGTCCAATATTAGCCTGTTTTTCACTTCTAACTCCTTCCATGTAAGCAATAATATCCTTCTCTCCAAATTCTCCCCTTTAATCATCAGGAACATTCAGCTTGCCACACCACGAGTGCTGGAATAGGTACCTCAGCACAGCAATTCCACAGCAGAGGAATTAATATTTATACAGCAATTTACTCCAAAATTTGCACTTCAAATTCCTAAACTGCTTCCACTCCAGACCCCAAGCTTTAGGCTAAATAATGCACATACCATATTTACATTTCAGTGATGACCAAAAAAAACCCCAAACCGGGCCATTTCTCCAATACAGAATCTGTCATGGTGAAAACAAAACTAAAGACAACACAAAACCCCACTTTTGTCCCCAGATCTTTGACTGAGCACCATGGAGAAATGTGAATGGAAAAGTGCTGCAGAGTCGTGGGCTTCCAGGGAATAATCTGTAATTAAGCAAATCAAAATACCCATGATACAAATTAATTACAGTCATTAAAGCAAGTCAAGCTACAAGCTCCAAATGGCAGGGAATTATCAGTGTATAGTTAATCCAGCATCCATAAAAAGCACAAGATAACAGGATACAGGAAATGCTGACACTTCCTTCTCCTTTCCCATTACCTCCCATAAACCAGAAGGCAAAATGTGGTGAGGAGAGGCCAATTCCTTAAAAATAAAAAGCAAACCACAAAACACCCCCCTAAATCTGTGCATGAACCAAGTCAGGCTGTTCAAAAATGTCAAATCCTTGCTCAGTTCTCCACAAGCAGCACGGCAAGGGCAGTGTTTGGAGAAGAAAAAAGAGGAAAACTGCTTAATTTTGTAGCTGTAGGTCTCAATTTCCAGCAGATTTGAAACAGTAGGAGAAACAGAATTAATGTAATTTCTTCTGGTTTTAACTCATTGCGTACAGAAAAATCAGTAAGAAAGCTGAGATTACAAATTTTTCCTGTGTTATCAAGACAAGGCAAAGGAACTGGTGGAATCCACTGATAAAACCCCCATTCCTTTTTTGCAAAAGCATCTCAAAATCAGAGATACAATCACACAGCCACAAAATGCAGCCCAGCAAACTCCTCAAGAATTCCTCAAACCCAGCTCCTTTCACAAGGAAATTGTTTCCCAGGGCTGCTGCAGTAACAGTTTTAAGAAGCCAAACATCACTGCAAGGTGTGAGGGTTGGACAGGACCTCAAAGATCAAATTTGCACCAGGTTTGGCCTAAATACACTTCATAAATCCACTGAACTGCCTTAGCATGGTATTTGTTTCCTGAATAAAATAATTTCCTTTTTGTCAGGTTTGGAATTACCTCTGCCAAGGACACAAATTTTAGCTATTCCACTTAAATATCCCTGCCTAGAACAGCAAAATTCAGGTGAAGGTTTCTTCTTCTACACCTCTCCCATTTTCTGAGGTTGGATCTAAGCCTTAAGAGCTGTAACAGGAATTCACTATGCACAGGCAAAATGAAAATTCTTTATTTTATATATGCATATGAATTTCCTGAATCCCTGATTCTCAAAGAAAACAGAAATTAGTACTTAAAATAAAAGGGAAGCCCCTTTACCAAAAGGCAACTCCATCTGCATTGAAATTCAACTACCCTAAATAAGCAGCTGCAGAAAAATCTGTTCTGAAACAGGGCCCAAAAAGGCACCTGCAACTTAAATAAAGGTTCTGAGTTTCTGTGCCCATTCTCTGAAACTTTAAATAAACGTTCAGAGTTTCTGTGCCTATCCTCTGCAACTTCAAATAAAGGCTCAGAGTTTCTCGTCTCGTCCCCTGCCTTGGCTGAATTTAATTCTCTCTTTAGGACAAATTGTAGAGCAGAGCCCCAGCATTCCCGTGGTTTTTAGAACCCTTCATCTGCCTAATGACACAGGGAGGGTTTAATTTACATGGACACCTCCACACAGTTTCTGCTTGCTCAGTGCTGTAACTTCATTTTTCAGAGGAAGAATTTAGTATTTGGAGTATCAGGAAACAATTGTTTTTAAACTGTTAATGATAAACTCCAAAACCAGTCAATTTTGTGTCTTAGTAGCAATGGAGTAAGAGACCATATGGTCAGAGAAAATAGAAGTAGTGACAGAAACAAAACCATCTAAAGAGGGTTTGGGGCAGTTTCACCTGGCTCAGAACGTTGATATTTCCCTGTGCAGCTGGGCTGGGGTGGCTGCAAGTGGCAGAACACTGAGGACAAAGAGGGACGTCCTAACAGACTGGAAAAAAACAAGTTATTTTGGGTTTTGAGCACTGCTTCATTCCTTGAAAAACTGATAAGAGCAGCAAAAACACCCTGCCTTCGAAAGGAAGAGTCAGTGAATGTGGGACTCAATCCCTCCCCACTTCAACAGGTAAAACTTTCCCAGGGAAATAAATCCCCAGATTCACCTCCCCAAAGTGTCCATTTCACTCGAGGAAGTAGGTGGTATTTGGGTAAATAAAAAGAGAATTCCTGAAAAGTTATTACATACTCAGCACAATTTCCTGCAAAACAAAACAAAGACAGAGCTCTATCTTGAAAAGCCATTTCCCAACACCCTCCCACGGCTGGCCTGGAGCAGGGAATCCAGTCCTGCTCAGCCCTCCCTGCACCTGCAGGGCAAGGCTGCTCCCAAGGGAAAGGTGGAGGACAATCACCACAGGGGCAGAGAGAGGGGAGATTCCAGCATCCCAAACCCACCTCCATCCACACTCCCAGTCAGGGCATCATGGAATCCCAGGATGGTTTGGGCTGGAAGGGACCTTAAATCTCCTCCAGCTCCACCCCCTGCCAGGAGCAGGGACACCTCCCACTGTCCCAGGTTGCTCCAAACCCCATCCAGCCTGGCCTTGGACACTTCCAGGGATCCAGGGGCAGCCACAGCTTCTCTGGGCACCCTATGCCAGGGCCTGCCCACCCTCACAGGGAAGAATTCCTTTTCAATATCCCATCTGGCCCTGCCCTCTGCCAGTGGGAAGCCATTTCCCCCATCCTGTCCCTCCAGGTCCTTGTCCAAAGTCCCTCTCCAGCTCTCCTGAAGCCCTTTAGGCACTGGAAGGGGCTCTGAGGTCTCCCTGGTGCCTTCTCTTCTCCAGGTGAGCACTTCCAGCTCTCCCAGTTCCGTGGCCTCCTCTGGACTCTCTCCAGCAGCTCCATGTCCTTCCTGTGCTGGGAGCCCAGGGCCGGAGGCAGCTCTGCAGGGGAATAGAATTCCCCCCTTCCTCCTGCCCATGCTGGGCATAAGCCCTGGAATCTGGGGATCCTGGGGACCAGAGCACATCCAGCCTCTCCTCCACCAACACTCTGGAGTTCCCAAGTTTCACATCATCTCTAATACTCTGTCATTGATTCCAGGCTCCCTCTAAAGCCTGGGATTTACCCCAAACCAAATCCGCTAGGAGAGGCAAATCCAGCTGGGGGTGGTTCATGGACCAGAAAGAACAACCCATGCACAGAGAGAACTGCATCAAAGAGCTGCCTGGTCCCTAAAGCCACTTTATTCCATCAAATCTCAGGAAGAGAAGCTCAAACTGCTTTTGCCGTGGTCTGCTCTTGGCAGTGAGGGATTTATCATCCCCAGGAACTATTCAAGTGGTCAGGGGGAAGAAAAAATCTGAGCAAAAAAGTACAGTCCTGGGAATTCAGAGGTTGCACTGACATTAAAGATGAGCTAATACACTAAATCTTGAATTCTAGACTAAAAATTAGCAAGAAAAATCCCATCTGGAAGCATTAAAGACCAGGCAAATTCTGTAATTTATAGGAATAAACTGAAGTTCAGTGACTCATTAAATATGAATCAGTAACAGAATTTGTAGAGGTGTCTCTACAGCTTTGTCACCCTGTCCTGGAGATTTTTGACTCAGTGTGGAATTAAACAGATTAAATTTTAGAAAGGTTACATTTTGCAAGGGCACTTCTGGCCTGATTCATTTCTTTGCAGTGGTTTCCACTACACATCAGCTAAAGGTCATTCCCAAACCTGGGCTGAGCTGAGGGATGACTTCAGCCCACAGAGCGTGAGAGCCATAAAAAACCAAAATAATTGGGATTAATCTTATCAGAAACAAAACTGAAGATGAAAGAAGTGAGAGTGGGCAACACATTTTTAAGTTACATAGCTTGAGCTTTTGTTTTCAAAGATTATTCAACACACATCTAAAAAGCTGAAATATAGTAATAAAACGTATTTTAAACTAAATAAACCAAATCCATGCTGTAAAAATGGGCCCTGAGAAGTGTTCTGGAGTAATTCAACAGCTTCATGTAACACGGTCATGTTCCTATATTCAAAAGAAGGCAACATTTTCCAGGGATACTCTCACCCTACAAAGGCTTCTAAGAAAAACAGAAAATCTCCAGGACTGCCCTTCCAGCAAACAATTCCCATCCACAGTGGCTGGGTCTGACCTCACTTCCTGCCATAGTAAAAATACCCAGCCTGTGGAAGGCTCCAGCACCCCTTTGCTCCAGCCCAAATTCCTCCCCGGCACAGCCGCTGGAGCCCCGCCAGCTCCCGAGGAGCCGCTCAGTGTTCATTGATTCCGGGCTCCCATTTCCATGGCAAACAGCTCTCAGGCTCCCTGATGCAGGGAACAGAGCAAAGGGAGCTCCTGAGGGCTGTCTGATCCCGGGATCATCCCGCCTCAAGTCTGGAAAACATCAGGGATCCACATCAGCCAGGCGGAAACGCTACAATTGTCTCCCATGGTTTGGATCCAAAGTGGAATGATGAGTAATTCCAGGGCATGGGGGCAGTTACAGACAAATGATTGGACTTGGGGATCTTAGAGGTCTTTTCCAACCATAATGAGTCCATAAATGTTTTGTAAACTTCTGGGAAGAACTCGCAGCATTCCTAAGCCTCCTTTAGCCATTTCCAACGTGCAGCTCGGGATGAGGCACCACGTCAGCTCTGTCACTTCCACCTGAATGGCACAGGAGAAACAACTTCAAAATTATCACAGCCATATCTGGAAGAAAGATTATGGCCAGAAGAATTTTCCAGGATAAACACATCATTCCTGTTTTATCAAGAGGTTTTGGAGCAGTCACCAGTAATTTACAATTTACAGACTTGTTTCTCTTTAGGCACTAACAATGAATTTGTAAGTATTTACTGCAGGGCATGTAAGAACAAACAGGTTGTTTATTTCTTAATCATAATATTAAAAAAATAAACAAATAAACTGAAAAAATAACTTTTTCATTGGAACTGTATCCTTTACTCATGTTAACAGAATGTGAGATTATCTATTGTGCAAATGTGTTGCAGCATTATGGATTTAGCAAGTTTCAAAGTTCCTGTTGTCTCATATTAAAATATTTTCCTATTATATTAAAAATCTCTCTCCAGAAAGATCTCACATAGACTAAGTGGGAGGAACACAGCAGACAGGAGTGGATCAGCTTCATTCCACTGTCCAGAGCAGAAACCAAACAGATTTCATAAACAGTGAAAAATTAGTTTATAATCCCAGACAGAAGCTGTTGCAAAGGCTGGATTTTCATTACAGTAAATGCTGGACTTAAGATGAGAAAGTTCCCATTGCAAGGAGCTTATTACTTAAATGGTGACTTTATTTTTTTTTATAAATACAGTATGCCTGAGTTAGAAAGAACAATGTGTCCAGGAAGGAGAGCCTGAAATTCAGCAGAGACTTCCTGATTTCCAGGTTCAGTGCCTTATGCAACCTGCCAGCCTGATCCTAAATTTTCATGTATTGCAGGAAATAAACTACTCTCATACTGCTCTTTACTAAAAGCAGCACTGCATAAACACCTAAAGCTTTACTTACACCTTTTTATACTGATAGAATTACTAATTAGTATAATAAATAGTATGTGATATATAAAAAGTATAGCCAATATATTTTCTCTAAGTGGGAGGAAAAAACTCATGTTCTCTGATAAAGAATTGTTACTACCGTGCCTTAAAATCCAGATCTCCTGCAAACTGAGGCTCTGAGTATTTCACACACACTCCACTCTGTCAGATCAACTTTCCATCACTCAGCTCCAAAGGTTGTTAAAAAGAACAACCACAGAGCCAACCCAAAGCCATCCCCAACCTCAGGCTAAGGAATAACCTTGCCAAAGATCCAACCTTAATTATCACTCCTAAAAAAGCCAGATACGCCCCACGCAATTCTGAAGCAGGAAAAATTGGGGAAAAAAGACCCAAGCTGCCCTCTCCTACCCAAGTTTTTCCTATAAACAGCATTAACAAGGTGTCAGAGGTACCATCCCAATCCTAAAATAGTTTGTGCCCCAGGACCACACGCGAGATCTGCTGGGTGCACTGGGTTCACTCTGAGCAGGATTCAGCAAGGAGAGATTTACAGAAGCTCCGTTACAACCCGAGCTCTGGAGGGACCACCCCCACTCCATAAGTCATCTGTTCCCCACTAAATCCATGTTTTGATTAAAATCCTGGAAATCATTTCTAAGGACCCCCAAGGGAATTAGGCCACAGCATCTTGTGGGAAGTTTGGCTTCCAGCCAGGAGGGCAACACAGCCTTGAGCCTGAAAATGTCCCTCCTGATTTACCCAGTAAATGGGCTCAAATATTCTGAATATTCAGAGAGCTCACCTGAAAATGTCCCTCATGATTTACCCAACCAACGTAAAATGGGCTCAAATATTGTGACTATTGTGAGAGCCCAATCCAGGGATGGCTTTGACCCAGGTGAGGTCTGAGACCCCAGGAAAACAAAAAACTCAACAAAATTCCACCCCAGCTCCACACACACGGGACAAGCTTTCCACACTCTGCTCCAAGTGTTTGCTTTTAACACTGACCAAATGGCAGAAAGATTTTTAATTAAGTATTAACGCTCATCTCTCAGGCCACTGGGAGACCTCAATGCTCCTAAAATTCTCCCTGGAGGAGGGTTAAGACTGGGATGGAATCCCTCCTTTCCCAGACACCAAAAATCCCTCAAACCACCCACAAACAGCAGATCCAACACACCAAGGCCACCGACCTGAGGGATCCTCTCGACTTTCAGCCTCCCTCATCCCTCGGGATCGGGTTCCTCAGGGAGAGTGCCAGGAAAGCAATCCAACCATCATCCCCTGCACCCTCCCACAGCAGCTCCCCAGCACTTCAGGATTGTTTTCCAGCCTGAAACTCCATCCCTCAGCATTCCAGGGACAGACAGGCCAGTGCCCACCCTCCAGGCTTACACACATTTTTCCAGGGGCTGCACAACTTCCTGCTGCTCTTCCCAAGAGAAACTCCACTGGGAAGAGCTGGGAAGAAAAGCTCTGTCAGTGTCCAGAGTGCATCAGGTTTGATTTGAGCTGTTATTTAATATCATGCTCACATTAAGGCCATGTCTGTCCTCAGAATTATTCATTTAGGAGGCCTGTAAATTTGGCAATAACAGTTTCTGTAATGCAAACATGACATAACTTTTAGATAAATATTTTCCTTAGTTGTTTTAGTTCTTTTATGGCTTTTCTCTTATTGCCAGGAAAGCAGAGTTGAATTCTGAGCACTCGTGTGCTGCTTCCTAAGTGACTAGTCCCATAAACCAAAACTCAGGAGCTCCTGAAAGGTCATATTCCTGTCCTAATCCAAATCCTGCTTCTACAAATATTCCAGAGAACTGAGTACCTCAAAGGGCTGAGCCAATAAGGTGCTTCATTCTTATTTCAACTTAGAAAAACAAAGGGATTAAGGAATTTTCTAGCTGCAAAAATGCTGTTACTGAAAAAAAAAAAAAACCAACTCCAAAAAAGAGAAAAAAAAAGTTAAACTTAAAACTACCTTTTTTCCACCTGTCAGGAAGGTGGCACCTTCTGGAACAAGCCCAGGTGCTCATTTCAATGTCTTAAAGCTAAACAAAGCAAAGAACTTTCAAGCTTAGATGAAAAAAACCTTTCTTAAATGCAATTTAACAATGTACTTATTTTCAATATGATTTTCCTAGTGTAAAACTGTGAATTCAAAACCACATTTTTCTGGGGATTTTATGCCTTGAAGAAAACCAGTTTATTTAAACACTAACCATACACTATGGAAATCCTATATCCAAATGGTTCTCTAAATCACCTGGAAGCTATGGAAGCAGCAGACACCATAGCCCATGGAAAAGTAATCCCAAAAAACTTCTGCCCAGAGGCACAAGACAGAGCACAAGCCCTGGTGTGTGCCTGGAATTCTCCCTTGGACCTGAACAGGTCAGCAAAAAGGCAGCTGGAATTCACACCTGGAAGGAAAACAGAGCTGGGCAGATGAAACAAAGCATTTCCAAGCGTGCCAAGGTTTGCCAGCTGGGAACTGCAAGTTCCTACAGGGAGCTGCACCCGCTCCCAAGGCTCTGAAATTCAGGAGAAGGATCTGCATAACTGAGCACAACTCCTCCCCACGAGACAAATTTGTCATGAAGTGGAAGGTAAAATTGAAACCATTTTATGATCATTTTTTTCCCTGAAAACAAAAGAAGTTCTGCCCATTTACCAGATTCCAGGGGAAAAGTTCTGTTTGAAAGCCTGGAAGCAACCCAAAGGAATGGCTGTTGTATGTGCAGACATGTTCCCTCCAACAGGAACACATCATTCCACAGCACCTGGTTCATCCCAGTCCCTCCCTCCAGCCAGGAACACCCAGCTCACAGCAAGGAATAAATATTAAGGATTTCCAAAAGCTTTTTAAAGAATCTTCCAGTGAGGACCAGGAAAAGTGGGGAATTTAAGTGCACCCTGAGCTGGGCTGCTCTGCTTTGTCCTGTGCCAAACTTGGATGAAACCTCCTGGGATTGAGCCAGGAAAGCACCAAATCTGAGCCCTTTTTAGCATCAGAGCTGGGTCATACCTCCATGAATTTGGAGAGCATTATGGGATGGCAGACACACACACAGCTGCTATGAGACAGAGGTGATCCAAAAGCTCTTTTCCAAATGCTTGCATTCTGTATCTCCACCAATTTAATTACTTTAAACTCAACTCAGGGAGGGCCATCACGCAGATTATTAAAACCAACAGCAACAAGATAATTTCCAGGAAAGGCTCCCTACCATGACACAGCTCAGAGCAGTCAGCTGCTATCTAACCCAACAAAAGAGAAGGAAAATCAAGACTTCACAGGTGGAACACAAGCAGGAGTTTCCCCAGAAACCTCCCAGGGCTCTAAGGAAGCAAAGGCTGATTTTCCACCAGCTCTGATCTGCGAATCACCGGAGCGCTGCATGCAGCACAAACAGGCCTCTCTCATGTAACAACCCTTTTAAACCAGGACTTTAAAAACCAAGCAGAAAAACCCAGCAAAAGCAAAGGATTTCTTCAAATTGGAGCAGATTAAGCAAACTCTGAGCAAGGAGGAATTATTTTGATACAGCAGCTGAAGACTTTTCCTTGCACAACAACAGAGGTTGGGGCTGTAACACTTTAGCTGAGCACTGGGTCAAATTAGGCTGGTCAGAACAGGTTATACTTAAACCCAGGGCTAAAACACACCAATAAATGACTGCAATTACCACAGCTGAGCAGTCTCGTGGCATCAGACCATGTGCATTTTTTTAGTTCATGGAAAATGCAAGGGGAAAATGCAAGTGTGAGCTCATCCCCATGAGGCTGGAGCAGGAACACTTCCCTCAGTCTGGGTGACTGGCCAGGACCAGCCCAGAACCATGGCCACAGCTCTGCTGATGGGTGGCAACACACTGAAATAATTTGCTTCTGTATCTGAGCTGTGAATATTTATGAGCAAATCAATGAACCTGCTGGAAGTTTGGGGATTTAATCACAATTTTATGTAACTGCCTAAGTAGAAATTAGCAGTTTTGAAAAACCTAAGGATGACAGTTTATATAAGTTTTTATCAAGTTTATATTTTAAAAAATCCAGGCATTAAAAAGCAAAGTGACATTTTACAAGACACCAGAATGCTGTTTACATAATATCTCCCAAACCTAAACAGTTCCTCAAAATAATTCTCACCCTAACAGCCAAATGGAGAAAAATACACAGCTGGGTGACCAGATTAAAGCTTTTGTTGTAACAGCAGAATTTCCTCAAAACCAACAAGAACATCTTGCAAGTCCTTCAGGAGCACCAGAACTCCTCCCATACAAACATTAAACTCTGCCTTCACTCCTGCAAGTATCTGGAGAGGACAAATCCACATGACACATGAGTGGTCACTTGAATACCTCACTTAGCAGAACTGAAAGCAACTGATTTCCATGACAGATATTAATGCTGAGGTTCTTTATTAAAGGGCACAGAACAGCAGATTTTAAAACTTCATCTGAATTTATGAACTTGCATTTAACCTGGTTAAATGATTTTCCTCCCGAAACACCTGTACAGCTCCAGGGAATACAGCATGATTATCACTTCTTTATCTCTTGTATGACATCCAACTGCTGATCATGTTTTGCTTTCCAACATTCCTCCCCAAGTTTTTGACAGATTCCTTTCTGCTCTTCCAGCAGATCAATTCTGTGACCAGACCAGCTCCATGAGAAGGAACTCAGTTCCATGATTTCCAACTAAAACCAAAGGATCTGAGCAAGGCACTACCAGAATGCCACCACCCACTTCAGCTGTTCTCTACACAGGAAATGCATTTGGCTAAAAACAGAATTTACTGTCTTTATCCAAAGCCAATTATGCAATTCTCTCCAAGAGAAAACTTCCAGCTAAGTAGGTGAAGGGAGGAGAAAGAAATGTTAAAGTAGAGATAAGGCTGCCACCTTAAAAAATCAATAATGTTCCTGTGGAACCTGAAACTCTTCTTACCTCAAGAACTCAATCAGTTCTTCCTTCCCTAACTCAATTTTTCCATTTGATAAGAAGTCATCCAGAAACTTCTTCCATAAAAAAAAAAAAGAGTCCTAAGTTTAGAAGTCCGTCAAATACGTTCATTTCATTTTGAAGTGTTACTTAAGAGACTTAATAAGAAAATAAATGCTTCATAAAATCGGGGAGAATCCTAAATTCTGTGTAATTACCGTTGTCACTCTCCTGACTTGGAATTCCTCCCGGTAAGTGTTCCAGTGCCTGCTGCAGAGTGAGCAACGTGTGCTGTCCTCAAGCTTCTTTCTGCAGGCAAAAAAAAAACCCACATGATCATGTTAGTGCCTTGGCAAACATGGAATGTGAAAGAAAACAAAGCACAGAAAACACCAGAGATTCATGGCAAAAACAGGAGCCAGGAGGATACAGGCAGTGGGGAGTCCTTTGGATATAACTGTATTTATTTAGTTACCTACTCTATGTATCTGCTCTATCTGTTCTACTCCTCTACATGGCAATAAAGACAGAAAAATCAAACATACCAAAATTTAAATTGTCATGCACACATTTCACCTTCTGGTAAGTGACATAAAAAGATATAAATTCTACATAAAGATGGAAATACAATCCCAATTTGCTGCTATGGGCCAGCACAGCTTTATTCTAGAAACTTGCTTCTCTAAAGATGCTCCAGCAGAAGGAAATGAACAGCTCCAGGAGTCGTTAAACCACGGAAGATGTTGTATTTAATAATGTAAAAATCACCACCTTTCTCAAGCTGCATCCTGCACTAAAACACTTCCTAAAACACCTGCACACTGAGCCCTCTTTTGGCCATCCAAACACAGGAAGTTTTTGCAGGGATCCATCAATCCCCAAATACTGTTTTTCACAGAACTATTAAGGTTGGAAAAGGTCTCCAAGATCACCAGTTCCAAGCTGTGTCTGATCCCCACTTGTCCCCAGCCCAGAGCACTGAGTGCGACATCCAGGCCTTCCTTGGACACCTGCAGGGATGGGCACTCCAGACCTCCCTGGGCAGCCCCTCCCAATGCCTGACCACCCTTTCCATGAAGAAATTCCTCTTGAATTTCTAAAGATAAGGCCCAGGCAAGTGCAGTGTGTTCTGCAGTTTTACTGGAACACTCCCAGAAATCCCAGTCCTGGTGGCTACTGAAGCTGCCTGGAGAAGCTCCCATACAGCAATCCATTGTCCTTGTCACCAAAAAGGTGATACTGCCTTCAGGTCACACCGATGGCATCACTTGAAGATGCTTCTGAAGCCTCAAGCTAACAAATGTTCTTCCTGAACTACTTTAAATGACACACTGGAAAAATATCGAATATAAAGCATCAGGCCCCAGAGTGAATCTTGGGCAAAAGGAGGCATTTTCCACATCAATCAAGATCCTGGGAACAAGGGGAGATTTACATTAGGATTGAAAGGACCGGAGGGCTGGGAGCCAGTGGTCTGTCTGTGCTGGTCAATACACAGAAAGGATTGTGTTAGCACCACTGAAAGAATAAATTATCGCTGCTTTTACAATAAGCTCTTCAAGAATGCAATAAAGAGTTCAGTGTGTGCTCCTCACTCAGGAATCCAAAACTTTTCAGTGAAGGTCTGGCTTGCAGCAAAGATAACAGCTGAAAACCAACCATCTTGACCTTGGGAAGCTTCATGACAATGTACTAAAAACAGGTGAAAAAATGCACAGGTTCCTGCTCCCACATCCCCCAGCCTTGAGCCCAGAGCCTTGAGCAGCCCCAAGTTTCAATACTGAGAGTTCACATCTGATGCTTTCAGACAGACCAAAATTAGAAGTGAGAAATCTAATTTTTTTCCTCAAGCCTCTTCCCTATTGCAGGATTACTAATATTGAGGTTTTCTCATCTGCTTTCAGAGATAATTTTAGAATTCTTCTCCGAGTCAATGAAATCATGACAGGAAATTAAGAAAATATGGAACTAGGGAAGGAATTCTTACAATATTTCATACCAGCTTCTGACTTTGATGCACAATATTGTAGGAATGCCTTCCCAGTCACGTATTTTCTTCTAAATCTGACAGGTTTCCCAACTGTGGAAACAGCAAGTCACCAAATAAAAATGGCACTCTTTCAAGCTTAAAAGGTGTATTTTAATTTGCATGAAATTCACCCAAGGCCAGGCAGAATGGGGGAGCAGAATGCTGGAATTTTTCCTGTCTGCACAGTCCACATGAAATCTTGGATTTTTTAAGGGACTCACCAAACCTTTCCTAAAAACAACCATAAAAGATGACAATTGTTGGCAGGGGTGGGACAAGCCCCAAAGTTAACACAATGCCAATGCCAACCTCCAAAAATGCCAGACAAAAGGTCATGAAAAGAGTCATACAGAACATTTATATGCAGATTTGGTGTCAGTGCAACATCAAAGAGAGGTGCAGTTTGTGATCAAGGCTTGTGGCAGGAAATGGATTTGTGTAGACAAAGTTATCTTTATTCTCTCTAAAGGTGAATCCACCGGGAGTTATTGTTTTAAACTATTCCAACACCCAGTTCCTCAAAACCACTGTAGGAAAATGAACTACCAAATCACCACCAAAAATCAGCTGTTCCAAGCAGGAAAAGTTGGTATTTGTGCACATCCCCAGCCCAAGGAGCTGAAATCATTCCACTGCATTGTCAAAGTGCTGCTTCATTCCAGCTAAAGCCAAGTAGCCAAGTTTTCCAAAAACTTGCTGCAGCAATCCTGAGCTACAGCTGAGTGAGTAACTTGTAAGAGCTTGCTCCAGGAGGTGTGTGAGACATCAGTACCAGCCCTGTTTATCCCCTGGCTGCTCCATGAAGGATCCCAAACTGAGATCTGGGATCCAGTTGAATTAGATCAGCTCCACAGAAAATGAGATTTATATGATCCCAGCTGAAACAAATTATTCCCAGACAACAACAGTGCTCCAAAACTTTCCAAGATTTGGAAACAGGAAGGTAGAAAGCCCGAAAAGAGAGAGGAGTGTAATAGCTGGCTGCTTTTCAACACCCATGATCACACACTGAGCCCTGAGAAAGTCAACATCTTTCCCATTTTACCACCTTATCCTTTTTCACAAATTACATAAACCAAGGGAAAGAATGTGAGTGTGGGAAGCAACTCAGGCTTTGCTTCTTACTCACAGAGATATGGAACCAAACACAAAGTACTTTCTTCTACACTGGATCTTAACTCCAAGGTCAATTTATTGGCTTAAAACACAGAGAGGATGCTTCCCTGGTTCAAATGCTAATCTGAGGCTCAGGAAATCTAGATTCAATTCCCTGCCTCACCACATACTTCCTGTGTGACCTTGGGCCATAAATATTTCGGTGCTTCAGTCTTTCCATCTGTGACTGAGATAATATTTCCCTATTGAAGAGTGTTGTAAAGATAAATACATTAGGAAAACATCAGGAATCGCAGGCCACAGCCATACGTGGAGCGGGCTGTAGGGGAACTTATCTGTGTGTCAATATTCCCAATTGGGCGGCAGGGAAAGCAAGGAAGGGTTGCTAATGTGAAAAAATTTAACTAGCACAGGACAGAGGGAAGACATGAAGTACCAGCAGAATGGACAGAAACTGAAACTTCCATTATTAATTACAGAAAATGTCCATCATTCCAACCAAGTTTTGAAGAGAAACGAAACTCAGAAACCAGCTGGGCAAGCTGCTGGAGGGAGCAAATACACCTGCCAGCAATGCATTATTGCCCTGTTTTCGGAGATTAGCACACAAACACCTCAGATTTGAGGTGGCAGAGGGGCTGCTCAGTCTGGGGGCAAAGAAACCTGGAGACTGTCCCTGAAGGGAAGCACCCGCTGCTGAAATCCCCAGCCTTTCCTGAGAGGCATAAATAGGAGTGGGCAGAAAGCGGCCCCAGTGGGGTCCCCACTGCTGCTGCCCTAAGGCGGGGGGGACACAGCGGGAAGGGGGAGGGCAAAAGATGGTCACCAGCCAGGCAGGGGCTGACAGGAGTGACCTCCCCCTGCCCCGAGCCCAGGAGAAGACGGGGGAGGTGTCTGGGACCGGAGCTGCGGAGCAGCCAAGGGGAACAACTACAAGGCTACGTGGCATTCGCAGGCAGCGGCTGCCGGGGAGGGAGCACGGGGGGGCGGCCAGG
>VXAC01008003.1:348182-367104 GCA_013399225.1 Rhipidura dahli | reverse complement strand
CCCCCCCCCAGTCACCCCAGTGCTCCACCTGTGTCACCGAACCGTGTTCTGGCCCCCTCGGGGGTCTCCGGTCTCCATCCCCCCGTGCTGCCACAAGGGTGAGGGGTGGGTTCCCACTTTGTGCATTCCACCATTCCCCCAGCCTGGGGGGTCACAGCACGAGCCTGAACCCCAAAACTGTGTCATAACACCAAAGGCATCAATGGGGACATCATGAAAGTGCAGGGGATGATCCCGACAGAGTGGGCAAAGAGAAGAAGGAGGAGAGGTTTCATCACCGGTTGTGCCAGGAGAGGTTTAGTTGAATATTAATGAAAAATTTCTTCATGGAAAACCTCATCATGGAGTGGCACAGGCTGTCCAGGGCACCCATCCCACCCCAGAGACCCCATCCTGGAGGAGAAGTCCCCATCCCTGCAGGGATTTAAGATCCCTGTGGGTTGGTGGTGGCCTTGGCAGTGCTGCTGAATGGTTGCACTTGATGGTCTTGGAGGTCTTTTCCAACCTGAATATTCCTGTTATTCCACGATCCTGTGTATCCTGACAGGCAGCTCCATTCCCATGTCCAGCCTCAGGAGCATCCCAAGCCCTGCTCCAAAGAGGATCAAAGGCAGGGGCTGAAAGAAACCCTCCTGGGCTGCAGAGCCCTCCTGGCACATCCATTTTCCCCCTGGCAATTAATGTACCAATAAATCTCACTCTCTTCACCTTATTTCCACCAGGCAGTTTACATTGCTATATTTCCACTAATGTGCTTTAAAAAATGTGCCCCAAACTTGCTTAAAGCAGCAATTTCAGGGATATTTTGTGTGGAATTCAGCTCTGTGTGGACGTAAAATAAATGTGACAGCTGTGCTTTTATACAAACCCCACATAAACCGTGGATCACAGCAGACAAAGGTCACACTTGACATTTATATGCAATATAATAAATGTGTATATATATCCATATAACAGACCTAGAAAGACTAACCTTTTAAAAGGAATGGGCTTGCGTTTGCCCCTAGATTGAGCTTAGATGTGTTCATAATGAATATAGAAAATTTTATGATGAATAGAAGAAATTGCCCCTTAATGTCAGAGAATTTCTCTCTGGAGACTGGTGGAAGGCATTGGTTTGCCATAATGAACACCTTGTGCTGGACAGGACTAAAATAAATTCCCATCCATCTTTTTCAACAAGCAGGCCCTGGTAAGAAAGGCCAGAAATGCTGGTGGCTGCTGAATTTTTAAGCAATTAATAGTTTACCTGGTTAAAGGAAGGTCAAAAAACTCTCAGAATAAATTTACCATTTGTTTTACTCGTATAGACCCATAAAATGATGAATACATTCCCTGCTAATTGAGAGCAAACAGTGAAAGAACATAAAATCTGTTGCATCTGAAAAGTAAAATTTTGTAGCTGAATCCATGGCCAATTCCAGGTGGAAAAGGCAGGAGAAACCTTTTCCTCTTAATAAGATAATGGGAAAAAAAAATCTCTGCACTGAAATTTCTTCTTCTTTTTGCCACTTCCACAAGTTTTCCTGCACACAAGTGACTCCTGGCCTGGTTCTTTTCCCTGTGGAACAGTGTGGATCAGCACATCCCATGTTTTATTCTGGTTCATGAGAACCTATAAATTTGCCTATAAAATAGATTGAAACCTTCAGACAAAGATTTGGGGGAAAAATAATCTGCTCCACTGTTTTGAGTCTCACCATGCTTTTGTCCCTGATATTAAACTCTTAATTTCACTGGTGATCCCAAATGGAATTTAATCCCAGCTCCCATTTAAATCTGGAAACACCAGCACAGTGACTGCAGGCCTGTTTTAGGAATAAAAAGTTGGTTAATAATTTCACCTTTGAGAGAATTCCTGGCATCTTCAGCACTCCACCTCAGGAGTCTTAGAACTTCACAGGCTCTACCTAATCTGCAGTGCCCTGAGCATTTCATTCTGAAGTGAAATATTTGGGCTTATTTTTTGGGAGATCTCCTGAAAGAGCCCTGCCAGATGGGATTTGGAAATCTGAAGCACTTTGCACCAAATGAACTTTGCTGCTTCAAGCAGAGATTCCAGGACTGTTTTGACTTCCCAGGCTTGGTATTTATCCATGGCCAGCTAAACCTTACAAGTTGTGACTGGTGGTGGTTGTGATGCCCTGTGGTGACGTCCTGTGCCTGATACCCAGAACAAAGGAGGTCCTTGGGAGAGAATGCTCAGTGTTCTTTGCTCTGAAAGCTCCTGGACCCCCCAGCTTTGATAAGGACAAGAATCCCTTTGCAGGTAATAACACAGTGTGGAAAAATCCTTTTCCTTTCCTTAAATCAAATTTTTCCCCTTGAATTTCCATTTAAAAAAGAACTTATATCCTAGCAAGGTTCTCACTGCTCATTCCAGCAAAGAGGTGCAAAAACTTCTGGAGTTGCAGCTCGCTTCCAGTGAGCCTTGGGAGGAAAGAGCTCAAACCTGCCCACACCCCACCAGCTCCAGGGCTCCTTTAAAACCCCAACTGCTCCAAGTGCGACAACGATTCCCACACCATGGAAAAAAAAATGACCCAATGTTTGCTGCCTACACCCAGACTGCTGTGGGATGACAGGGAAGGAAAGCTGCTTTTTACAGCTGGGACTGGAAAGGGAGGTGAGGCTGGTGGCAGAGGCGGGATGTTCCAGACGGAAAAGCCGCATGGGAGGAATATTTGGCGTGAGGAGCACGGTGACCAAACTGCCTGGGAGGAAGGCTCTGATTAAATGGGTCAGGAATTACATGGAACAAGGCTGAGGGCAGCTTTAACTCTGTTTTGAAATTCCTGGAGAGCCACAAGGACCGTGTGAGGACAGCAGGTTCCACACATGGAGGCAGCGACGGGATTGGGAAAAGCTGGATTTTGAGGAATTTTTTGACCAGACTGTCCTTTAGTCTGGAGAGGAAGAGGGCACTGGGTTGGGGGTGGGCCCAGGCCTGGGAAGGAGGAATTAAAAATAGCAGAATATAAGATCAGAGAACACTCGGCGAAAGGAAAGGGAAGGAGAAAAGAAATGGGAAGTGGAAATGAGTCAGGAGGGAGGAAAGAGAGGACAAATGGGAAGAAATCTGGGCTTATAAAGGAAGGGCAGGCTCTGAAATGGAAAAGGGGAATTAAGGAGAGTCTGTCTTAACAAAACAATGGCAAGAGGCAGTGCCAAAAACATGCTCATTCTCCCACTAGAAAATTTGGAATTGCAAGTTCATTTTTTTAATTTGCTGATTCAACTGCTTTAGGTGAGTTAATAAAAATAAAGGGGCAAGAAAAATATTAAAGAAGTAGAAAAGAAAAGCCTTTGACAGAGAGGGGAGAAAAGAAAGATAAGAGGAATATTGCAATTACAACAGATCCCAGTCTGAACATGGGCTGGGGAGCTTGAACAACAAAAACCTGGATGCATACCCCCCTCCACGCCAACACCAAACTTATCAGGGGGATTAACAGCCATCCTGCAGTTTGAGTTCCAGCCCATAATAAAAATGTTTATTTTTCCATCCTTGGCCTGCACTAATAACGATTCTGGTTATTTGAACTCGTGACTAGCAAAGCCTCCCCTCGCTTGCCTTCGCTGGGAGCTGCGGCCTTGGGACACATTCCCTCGCTTTTCCTGGCTCCATACGAGCTCCTGCTGCGTGCTCTCCAGGAGGCAGCGGGGCAGGACAGCCTGGCAAACCAGCTTCCCTCAAGCAGCGCTGTGCTGGGAGCTGCGCTGGCACCTGCGGGGTGGATGGATGCTGGAGCAGCCTCTCCACCCGTGTGCGCTGGCACGGCGCCTTCCACGCCCGGAGCGCTTTCTCCAGAGGGGGATCTGCTCCAAAGGGATCAAACCAGCGCTCTGGGCTGGGCGTGTGGAGAGCAGCACAATGGGAAAAGCCTGGAGGGCATCGGGACAGGGGGTTTTCCTCAAAGGTCGCTGGGACACGCCTGCTCCTCCGCAGGTGCCCTCATCGCTGTTCCGCGGGATCGCAGAATCCTGGGATGGTTTGGTAGGAAGGGACCTTGAAACCCATCCAGTGCCACTTCCTGCCACTGGCAGGGCCACCTTCCACTACCCCAGGTTGTTCCAAGCCCCATCCAACTGCTGTTCCTTTGCTGAAGCAAATCAACACCAGCAGAAATGTTTCAGGACTGTTAAACACTCACTAGGCAAACAGGTGACACTGGCACAGGGTGGTACCAGCACCCGTGACCAGTTTTGTCCTTTGTGTCACTAAAATTGAGGTCATTTTAATTGAAGAAATTACACCAAGTTTGGAGATTTTCTGCTGGGTTCAGTGATATGCCCAGGACTCTCTGCCCTCTAAGTTGGTTTCAGTCCCGGTTCAGTTCTGGCAGTGCCTTACAGCAAAAAAAAAGAGATGTTTTAAGAAGAAAATGCAGGTGCTTGGCGTCAGCATGGACAGGCCAGTGTGGTCTGGCACAGGATGGAAATGCAGGTGGACACCACATTTTGCTGTCTGTGCTTCTTTCTCCAAGCAGCCAGAACCACCCGAGAACCCTGACTCCACACCAGGAACTCCTGGCATGGACCTTCTCCCATAAAATCCCTCTGAACATCAGCCCTGAACCCACAAACCTGTTGGCACAAAGTCACCATAAAAACCAAACCAAAAGCCCTCTGCAGCCCACAACAAACACTGCTGGTGTTTATGGCTGCTGGAGGTGGTGAGGGATGAAGTTCAGTGCTGGGGAACACCTGGTTTATGATCCCTTCACTCATTATGCGGCAGAGCCCATGAGCAAACGCTGCATGTCCTGACCTCGAGCTGCTCCCACACCTCCCTCTGCCCCATCCTGCAGGTTGGAAGCACAACAGGGACTGTTTGGAAAAGGGAATTAAACCCTGGCCCACTGAAGATCTTTCTGTGAGCAGGGAGGAAAAGCTGAGCTTGCCCTCATCCCTCTCCTGTGCAGGAAGGAGGGCTGGAGCTCCCACCTTGCCTCTGGATACCTCTAAATGGTAAAAACCTGGAGTAGGGAAGTTGTTCCTCACTTCTCTCAGCCCCAGTCTGGAGCTGCTGTCACCACCATGTGAGGAGAAGGCCATGGAACACCTGCCTGTTCTCTCCCACACACCTTCCCTTCCTTCTGCAAGGTCTTTCTGCTCTGTTTCTCCTCAGTTTATTCAGCAAAGGCCCCCGATAGGAATCAAACATCTCATTTCAGTCCAGTTCCAAACACTGGCTGTGTTTACCCATAAATCTATAACTCTTGCCCCAAGCCAAGAAGCAAACAAGAGAAAAAAAAAAAAAACAACCCCAAATCCAAACAGGCTGAAGAACTCTGTGCCTCGGGAAAGCGTTGGGAGCGGGCAGGTCCAAGCAGAGGCCTTGGGAAGCAACGTGGCACCCTGTGCTGGGGAGAACAGGATCTCCTGTGGGATGGAGCCCATCCTGCCTCGCTCCCTGGTGCTGCAGCACCCCCGGAGCACGGGGATGAGGCAGCAGCTGTGCCAGCAGTGGGATGGCTCAGGAGCAGAGCTGCTCCCAGGTGGATACAGGGAGAGTTCTCCAGCTGACCGGGTCACAGGGACACCAGAGCTGGGTCAGGCTGCTTACCTGGGAATGTACTCACAGTTCCAAATAACTGGAGCCTCAGAAATCAAAACAACCATCATTTAAACATGTTAGAGCTGGAGGACCCTCATCCTCACTCTGGTGATGAAAGGAGAAAGCCAAAATAAGTTCATTTATAAGGCTTTTATAAATCAGACAAAGGGATGAAGCTGTTTAACAAACCATCTCTGATGTGCTTTCCTGCTGCTCTGCATGACGAGAACATTTCCAGGATGCTGCAGAAGCACCTGAATCCTGTGGTTTTATCCCAAAGAGGGGGTTTCACTCTCTGAGCTGGGCAGGGGCTTGTTTTCCTGCATGGGATTCAGCTGTGAAAGGTCTTTGGCAAGCAGAGCAGACACCAGAGCCAATGTCTGGAGAACAGAGAGGAGGGGAAGGACAAAGGAAAAAAAAAAAAAAAAGACAACAAGCAAAATAAATCTGAATTGTAACAAAATTACAGCCTGTATTGAAATCTGAAATCTCCACATTTGGAATTGATTTTTTCCATCAGACAAAAGGCTGAGGATTCAGTTGTTGAAACCCTGATCTCTTCTTTAACTTGTTCTGAAGGGCATATCCAGGGGAGCTGCAGGTGAGCCCTCAGCAGTGGAGGACTGATACAACCTGAAATATTCCTGTGTCAGGTGTAATGTGATGCTCATCCCTTTGTCTGGGCTGCTTCCTTCCTGCTGGGCACATGGAGCAGCTTTCCTACCTTTCCACAGGTTCACTTGTTTTGCTGGCTGCTGCCCTTGTTTTAACTCCCCCCACCACAATTTTAGGGAGTGAAAACCCATTTTCCATCACACTGGCACCTGAATTTCCCTCAGCCCTGTGCATGGAAGGTTTGATGTCCATCCCTGGGCCGAGAGCCCTGGAAGCTGCAGCACCTTTGGGAAAAGCTGCCCGTGCTCCATGATCTGCCTGCTCCCTCTGTCCACATGGGACTTCAATTGTTTCTCTCCAGTTCTCCATTGTCTCTCTTCAGAGCTCTGTTTCTTTCCTATCTGGCATTTTCCTCCCTGTCCCCAAACAACCTCTTCTACTTGCTCTCTCCTACAATAACCCCATTCCTCATGATTGTTTCCATTCCCTTTTTTTTTGTTGTTGTTTTATTTTTTATTTTTCACTTGATGGAGGCCTGGGGGCCCCTGCTCTGCGTTGGGGGCTCCTCTTCCAGCCACAAAGATGTTGGAGCTGGAGCACCATCCCCGTCCCATCGGATCGGTGTCCTCAGCACTGCAGAAGGGACTCACCCCGCCTAACAAGCATTTTATATCTGATACATTTTATATCAGTACAGAGCCATGAATCAGGTCTGGGATGCAAATAAGAAGCAGCCACATGGCATGAGGCAGTCGGGAGCACTTTGGGCTAAAGAGAAAAAAAATAAAACCCACCCAGCAAAAGGCAGAGATGCAGCTGTGAAGAATTCAAATATTGGCTCCTCCAGGAAACCTCCACGGTGTCTCCATTACTGAAATCTACTTATTTGTTTGGGGCTAATAGTCTCCAGTTTGAGATTGGCATGGATCTGGTTTCCCACCCTCAGAGGGAAGGTCCAAGCACTGATATTCCATGTGAGGTGGTGGCACAAGGAGCATTTCTCAGCTGGCAGAGCAGATCTCTGGGAGACAACCTGCAAGTAGAATTATTGAGGACACTTTAGGAGAGAAAGCAGAAAAAAAACCCAAACTGGCCCCTTCCCACCTTCCCCATCTTGTCCTGCTATGAAAAATCCTCCTCGCTGCCTTCCCTGCTGCTGTGCCTGGTGCTGGAGGCTGCTGGGAGCAGGGAGCTCTTCCAAAGGGCTTGGCCATTCCCCTGCTCTGGAGAAGGGGCTGGTGGCTCCAGAGGCTGCAAATGGGACTGGGGAGCAGCTGCCAGCTGGGGTCATCCATGGGGATGGATGTGGGAATTGTTGGTGATGCTCCAGCCGTGAATTTTCCAGTCATCTGTGAGAAAAGCAGAGGGAATAAAGGGAGGTAGAAGCAGAGTATGGAGCTGTGACATTTCCTGGGATGTGCCTTGAAGGGCAGTGCTCCTGGCCACCACCCCTGGTGCTCATCCTGAGCTGGTGGTGAGCTCAGGATGAACTTTCCAGCTGGACAAGGTGGTGGAGAGTGGCCTGGTGCTCCAGCATCAATCCCTGCCCCTCTGCTTCACTTGCACACCGGGAATAAGTCACTTCCCACTTCCCAGGGCACTCAGGAGTCCTGACTTGTTAGGGGTGAGATAATGGGTGAGATAAGCACAACAGGAGGAGGGCAGATTTGTGTTAGAGCTGTGAGAGGGGGGTGGGAGCTCCTCTGTGCCGGGAAGGGATTTGGGACCTCTGATCCCAGAGTTCCTCTGCCTTGGCGAGGGATGAGGTGGCTTCCAGCAATGGCATTGCCCCATTCCCACCTCCTGAGACAACATGTTGGAACCACCTCGTGCAATAAAAAGCTTGGAATGATCCTCTTTGATCTTATTCCTGCTCAGCATCTCTACTGGAGCCAAACACGGAATGTTTATACCTGTGAATGGCCTCCTGTGACCGGTGACCCCGGAGAGCCACCGAATCCTTCCCCCAGTGACACGTGTGGCCTCAGTGCCTGTTCCAGATGTTTTTCTAAAAACAAACACACATTTTCAGAGAACTGCGGGAGTCTCGTTTCATGAAAAAAAAATGAAGCAATGTGCTTCTCACTTCCCCTCTTTGCTGTTACTTCACCTTTTCTCCCCAAACGGTGCCAGCAGCGTCCTCGGGCAGCGCGTGTGGGACATGTGTGGGGCTGGCCTTTGGTCACTCAGCGAGGTTTGTGAATCCCTGCGCTTCCCAGAGGTTACGTGGCTTTAAAATCCTCCTTCTGCTGGATAAAATGCTGTCAGCACCTCCTTAGGGGGCCCTGACCCCTTCAACTTTGGGAGAGGGAACAGAAAATGCCTCAGCAACATCAGGGTCTTGCTCAGCGTTGCCTTTTCACGGCTGCCTGTGGTCTTCCTATTTATGTATTTCTATATAAAATCAATCAATCAAAGTCCTTAAATATAGATCCCTCCATCCAAAAGGAGCCCAAACTGTGTTTCTGTGAGCTGGGATGGCAAGGTGCTGCTCTCCTGTGGTGTTGCTGCACTGAACTTAAGGAAAAGCTCCTGAAGTTTAACATAAAATAGAAACAAAAATATTCCCCAATTTACTATTTTCTCAAACAGCCCCTAATCTCTTCCCTCTCCCTACAACCCCTGCAGTTTGTATTGGCATTATCCTTGTAGTTTGGATAAAGAGCTGGTACTTTGCTGAAATTTCAGTTTTCCAGGGAAAGCAGGGGCTGAACCATTTACATATTTTTTCCTGTAATGGAATTATATTTGGGATTGAAACTGCAGCTTTAACTTTTTGTTATCACTCTCCTTGGCTCCTGGGAGGGCAGTATTTTTCTGGCTGTGTTGTTTTTCTAGTTCCTAATGAACCATATTTCTACTTTTCCCAGCTTCCTTCATAGAGTCACTTTGCCCACGAATTGTGCCCTCTCTGAGTATGAAGCATAAGAGCTGCCTGCTCCTCCAGCAGTCCTTGTTGTTTCAGAGGAACACCCAGAAGAAATAAACAGGGAAAAATCAAAATATACAGCTCTGCTGAAGGGTCAGTGCTGGTGGAGGAGGCCACGAGCTCGGGCCCCTGGCTGGAAGCTGTGGAGGCTGATGAGATCCATGCCTGAGTTTACAGAAGCTCAGTGTAATACTGAATGTTTGCTGGGCTTGTTTCATCAGCAGAATTCCCACCACAGGAGAGAGTTACCTTAATTTGACATTTAATTTGAGTTGAGTCATTGGTGCCACTTTCTGTGGCTCTGGATGCTCCTGCTCAGCACTGCTCAGTGCTTCCAGCATCCTCTGCCACGGGATGCTGCTCCAGGGACGTTTGCTGACCCTCAGAACAACCTCTGATTCTATTGATTAGTTTTAGTTTTAATTACACTGGGACCAAACTCTACCATCAGCTGGTGTGAGTAGCACAGTTTGGATCTGAACAGGCTCCTGACAGATCCCAGGAGGATCTACCCTGGCAGCTGAGGATGTGTATGACTGTCCTCCAGGGCTTTGACATCCGTTCCTCAGCACCTCTGTTCCATTAGTTCACATCCTTGAGGGCTCTTTTTCCTCCCACAGGATATGATTAACCCTGACTGGAGTCATTGCGCTGCATCCCGAGAGGAAAATCCACCTTAGCTCAGCCTCTGCCCCCCTCCAGTGCTGCCCAGCCTGGGATTCCTCGTGCATGGCTTGGGAATCTCCTCCGGGACAGCACTGGGGCTGGGCTGCCCTGGCCGAGGGGTCTCAGCCTTGTTCCAGTCTCTCCTCTGGAGCTGGGCACCACAAGCCCTTCCCCACAGGTGAGGAAGCTGCTCCAGGTTTGTCGGGAAGCTGCTGCCTTGCTCTTCCCACCTGAGCACCGGGAAAGGGCGAGGAGGAACCCAAAGCAGCCCTGGAGTCCTGAGAACCTCTGGCACAGTGAGTCGGGGTGATGAAGGACGTGAGGAGTGTGGGAGGAGATGCTGCTGACAGGAGGCAGCGACTCAAGGCCAGTTTGGGGGAACTTTTCATTCCATTTTCCTTGAAAATTCGTGGTGAAAGGGCAGTGTAGCATTTTCCAGCCCTCACTCACGTAAGCAGCTTCCTGCCGTGAGTAACGTGCGGACGACAGGGCAGAGAGAAGGGGCTGTCTCAGGGTTACTCAGAAAGGAAATAAAGCCTCTGTGATCCTGGGACAGATGCAATTCTAACAGTCCAGCCACAGGCTGCCTTTTGCAACAGCTGCTCCCAAACCCAGCAGCTTCGAGTCAGCCCTTTGCAGCCTCCTGGGCCAGCCAGACAAAACACCTGCAGGAGCCTCCTGAACTGTGTCAGGGAACCCTCCAGGTGTTACTGGGGGGCTCATGGGGCTGTGGGGAGCCTTCAAATCATGAAATACCCTAAGCTGGAAGGGACCCACAAGGATCAGAGTCCAACCCTGCACAGACACCCCAGCAATCCCACCCTGTCCCTGGGAGCGGTGGCCAAACACTCCTGGAGCTCTGGCAGCCTCGGGGCTGTGACCGTGCCCTGGGGAGCCTGGGCAGTGCCCGACACCCTCTGGGGGAAGAACCTTTCCCTAAAATCCAGCCTAAACCTGCCCTGGCACAGCCCCATCCATTCCCTGGGGTCCTGCCCCTCTCACAGGGAGCAGAGATCGGAGCTGCCCCTCAGGAGGAGCTGCAGCTCCTGAGGAATCTCCCCTCAGTCCCCTCTTCTCCAGGCTGAACAACCCAAGTGAGCTCAGCCTTGCTGAAATTAAACTCAAGCAGATCCTCAGGGAGTCGTGCTCCTCACAAATAAAGGGATTTTAACAGGCCAAACCCAAACCAAACTCTGTTTAGTCTTTGCCACCCCCAGCAGACACCTGTGATGCAGCAGTGATCCTGGACCTGGAGTTTTTATTCATAATCAAAATCATGGGGTTTTGCTACCTCCTTCTATCCCCAACCCGGTGAAGATCCATAGGAATGTATTTTTGACCTAACAAAGGGCCCTTGCTTTGCTCCCAGAGCAGCCTGGTTTCCTCTGAAGCGTAAGAAACCACACTGACAGGAACAAAATGGGCACATTTCCCCCTCCAGTAAAGTCTGCAAATATTCCAAATAGCTGTTTGTACATGTGGCCGCTTGCAGGGCTGGAATTAAGAGTTTGGGAGAAGCAGGGTTGAGTTCCCAACCTTGCTGATCCCAAGAGGGATTTGTAACCCCAAGGGTCAGGCTGGGCTCTTCATCCTTGGGTTTGCTTTCAGGAATGGTTCCAAGACATTTTATTGCTTATTGAATGTTTCAAAGACATTTTAGTGCTGATGGTATTTTAGACTCTGATGGGCTTTCCTTCATTGTTGCTTCTTAATTTTTGCCCCAGTAATCAGGTCATGTAGGTGAAGGATAAAAGGCCTGGTGTTCTCCCTGCTGCCACGTGGGAGAAATCCCTCTCCTAATGTCAGACCACAGTGGAAATGTGGAAAAAAAATTGCTAAATTAAGATTTAGCTTGAGAATTAACTCCTGCTAAAGGACCCTGAGTTTCTCAGTGCACAGATCCCTGGGGAATCCAGGCAGTGGAAATGGACTGAGCCCCTCCAGCCCCAAAATCCATGCCCAGGGATGGGGAGGAGGGCAGGAAGAGGGGGCAGGAGGCACCATGCTCAGAGCAGGAATGAGAGGAAACCTCTCTTTATTGCCAGTGCTTGGACTTTATTGCTCATTAAACTGAAGGGCTGTTGGCTTCTCACATCCTGCAGGAGTTTTATGGGAAAGCAGTTTATGGAATAAGGGTGGGCACATCCCATGGGCAGTTTCTGAGCTTCCCAGCTGTGCCTGTGTGGCAGCTCCCTCTCCTTTGGTGGGAGACAGGCAGGACCATTCCATTCCCATGTGGATAACCAGCATCTGGCAGAGCTTTTCAGCCCCAGCTGGACTGGTTTGGTCAGAAATAACCCTCCCAGAAATAACACCCAGGCCCAGCTGTCACAAGGGGGTGATGCCCAAGGGCTGTACTCACCACCAGCTCTCAGGTCCGTGCTGGGACAGTCATCCTATGGAAAATCAGCGTTTTTTAGGCAAAGTCGGGCGTGCAGTTGGAGCCCAAGGCAGGAGGAGGACACTGGGTCCTTCCGTGGCTGGATCCTTCCCAGCTGCAGCATCCATCCTGAAAAATACGAAAAAAACCAAAAGGAAAGCAGAGAGGGAAACCCAAAGATTGTGAAATAAAATGCAGGCAGAGGTGGGAGGGGACAAACGAGGGGGCAACCCCAGAGGAAACAGGACAACGTGACAGGAGAGGAGCTGGGGCTGGGCTGAAGAAAAAGAGGAAAAACCTCGGCAGCCGCAGGCGGCGGCCCCGGGAGTGGCTCAGCACTAGGGGACACCCTCGGACCAGAAACTGCGGCACAAAAAAAGCCCAATTTCAAGCAAAACCCCCAACCCACTCACTTTGGTTTTCCACGCGTCTCTGTCGCTGCTCCAGGGTGACTCTTGGTCTCCTCTTCCAGCTCCTGTCACGCTGTACAGCCCCTAAAAACACCGCCATTCCCCACTTGCCTCATCCCCGTGACAATCCCGGTTTCCCTGCACACCTTTCTCTCCAGGTTCCTGCTCCTGAGCAAAAGCCGCCCGGGATTTGGCACTTTGCTGTGTCCCCAGGGCAAAGGCAGCCGCAGGGCAGTGCCCGGCTGGGGCTGAAGTCCCTCCTGACCCCTCGGGGCTACGGCTTTCTAACCAAGCACCCCCGGCAGCCCCCGCAGCTGCTTTGGGACAAGACGAGGAGGTCACATTCCTTCAGAACGTTCCCCCAGCAGAGTTCTCTGTGCAGGAACCTGGATCTGTGATGTGCGACCACACAAAACAGACAAAAACCTCCCCCTCACCCAGAGCATCCCTGCCCTCCAAGTGTCTCCCAAGCGTTTTCTGTCTGTAAATCCCAATTTATCCAGGTTCCAGCTGCTTTTTGTTGGGCTGCTCCACCTCTACAAGGGCTACCAACACCATCAGAATTCTTGGTAGCCCTTGAAGTTTTGGCTCCAGCAGGTCCCTAAAGAGCAGCTCCAAGTAGTGGCCTGAATCCAGGGAAGTTGGGCTACAGCAAAGGCCACTTTGGCTGGAGCAAAAGAACTCCCCCAGCATCTCAGCAACATCTGTGCTGTTTTAAGTGTTTATTACACCACCATAAATTGTTATTATTAAGCAAATATTACACCCTGGTGCTGTGTGCAAGTAAAAGTTTATTGTAGGGAAGAAGAATCTGTAACAGAGACTTTATAAGGAGCCACAGAAAACAGTCATTAAAATTTCACTTGCAACGTTTCCATTTCATTTTCAGGAAGGTTTTTTAAAACAGGCTTTCCTATTGCACAAAAAAAAAGAAAAAAAAAAAAAAGCTGCCATTTCCTTTGCCATTATCATTGTCTCATTGAAAATAAAACAAGGCAAACGGTTAAAAAAATACCTCTGGTACAATAAAAATGCTTTGCAATATATAGATCTATATATATACACACATTTAGCTTTACTGTACAATATTTTAAACTTCGGGAATGGGCATGTTATTCCTGCATATTCTGAAACTCTGTTTGCCATGAGGATTTTTATTTACAGTTGCACAATACCTTTACAGCCTGGAGACACAAGTGCAATACTCAGTGCTGACCCCTGAAAAGGAGTTTTAGCCAATTCTTCCACTTTATTCCCTGAAAAAATTGGAAATCCTTCCAATTTTTTTCCCTGAACGATTTGCAGTTCTGGCTTTGAACTCTTGGATCTGCTCTCTGGGAGTTTATGGGGTCTCTAACTCTCCTCTACAGCAGCAGCTTTCAGCCCTCTGCCACTTTATCCTTCAAATTTAACAAAGGAA
This sequence comes from Rhipidura dahli, assembly GCA_013399225.1. Lineage (NCBI taxonomy): Eukaryota > Metazoa > Chordata > Aves > Passeriformes > Rhipiduridae > Rhipidura > Rhipidura dahli. Next base: position 353,124 of record VXAC01008003.1, on the reverse strand, counting down.
GTTCAGATCTCCTTGGAAATTCACATCCCTCATTTGTCCTGCAGGTGAATTTGGTTTTTTAAGTGCCTTTTGCTGAGCCAGGGCTGTGAATTCACACTCTAATTATCTGTGCAGATAATTTCTCCAGCAGATGCCTGTCCAAGCCAAACTCCTTTTGCTCACTGTTATTCTTCACTACTAAAACTGTTTTCTTTATTCAAGATAACATCGAGTAACTTCATAAATACCATATCCAAACACACTTGCTGTTCATTTATCAACTTCTCCAACGGAGAGCTTTAATTCTACAAGAATTTTTATTTCTGTCGGGATGTGTCGCACATCTCTGGCCGGGCTCTGCTCCAGCAGAGGCAGGAGTGCTATCTTCCTGCAGATCCCCTGGAAAAGTACGGGAATGTTTCCTTCCATCCATGAGTTTAACATTTTTCTTTACAGAAGAAACACAGCCCAGTGTTTTTTCAGCATCACATCTCATCCAGACTTAGATTTCGGATCTCCAGCTCTTCCTAAAGATCTTTCCAATGGCCTCATGTTGCCTCTTTGCTGCCAGCTGTGGGTGAGGTGAACACTCTGGAACAGGATCAAATATCCCAGAGAGCTTTATTTTTATTTATTATTAATTTAACACCCTTGGCCAATAGTTGAGAAAGGCAAATCTGACTCCAAGCACACAGAGCTCCACTTTTACTTAAAACTTCCCCAAAAACTGGAGTGATACTCTGAATCCTGCAGCCATTCCTTCAGAACCAGTCCCACTGAACTAAGTTTCCCTCTTATCCTTATTCCTAAGTTATCCTGCACAGTAGGATACTGCAATTTTACAACTGATCCCACCGATTTTTCTAGAAATGGGGAAAATACTGGCAAATGTGCTGCCCACCAAGGCATCTCGAGCTCCTCGGGGGGGTGGGAGAGGGGCCCATGCCGATTTGCAGCCAAGGCACAGCCCTGGGAGCCTAAAACACACATAATGAGCATAAAAACCAAAATCCAGAGGCAGCTGGGAGCAGGGCAGGAATTATCCCGGCCTCGCTGTGTAAATAACTTGGCGGCTGTTTGAAGATCCAGTGAAAACTCTGCCCTCGCTGTTTGCCAGGAGCTCCCCACCCACCACAAGCTCTGTTTATATTTCCCACGGGCTCCGGGAATTAATGTTCTTGGAGAGTTGTGAAACGAAGCAAATGCCCAAATACAGCCTTGGAAGGGGCTTTGGGAGTTCAGCAGCAGCTCCACAGTTTGCTGGTGGTGGCTGCTCTGTACCACATGGCTCTGGGGGTCCCAGGGGCTGCCCAGCCCCAGCAGTGGCTCTCCCACAGTTATTTAACTGCAACAAAGGCTTGCAAGCCTCCATCCCATCTTCTGGAAGAGTTCTGAGATCTCCATCCCCCACCAGAGCTCCAAGAGGAAGGTTTAAGCTTCTTACAAAGGGGCCACTTCCGCCCTTCCATTCTCCCTCTGGCTTTCTCCAAAGGATTCCTCATCCTTGTCCTTCACGGAGATCTTTCTCCTGAAGGCTTGAGACAAGCTGGAGGAAGACACCTTCCTCAGCGTGGTGAGTCTCTGACGGAAGTTGCCCCCGGAGAAGAAATAGAGGAGGGGGTCGAAGCAGCAGTTGGCAGCTGCCAGGGGCATGGTGACGATGACGGCTTTCTGCAGGAACACGGTGTCCCCGCAGCCGGGGCCCCGCAGGCGCAGCGCGTGCAGGTGCACCGTGCGCAGGACGTGGTACGGCGTGAAGCTCACCAGGAACGTGGCGGTGACGATGACGATCATCCACATGGCCTTGCGGCGGTTGGCCTCATTCTTCCGCAGGGAGTTCCGCAGCAGGGTCCGGATGATCATGGTGTAGCAGATGCTGATGATGATGAAGGGGAAGATGAAGCCCACAAAGAGAGCGATGAAATCCAAGATCACCACCAGGTTTGTCTTCTGGGAGTTCTCCGGCGGTTCGAAGCACTTGGTCTTGTTGCCGTGCTGGTAGGTCCCGTTCCGCAGGAAGGGCGCGCTCGTCAGGATGACAAACACCCAGATGCCGATGCACATGAACTTGGCCTTCTTCTCCGACACCAGGCTGATGTTGCGGACCGGGAAGACGATGGCGATGCAGCGGAAGAAGCTCATGGCCGTCATGAAGAAGATGCTGCAGTAGAGGTTGACATAGAGCGCATAGGACGAGAGGCGGCACAGGAAGTCGCTGAAGAACCAGTGGCCCTTGTGCACGTAGTAGATGACACGCAAGGGCAGGGTGAGCACACACAGGAAGTCGGACAGGGCCAGGTTGAGCATGTAGACCTGGAAGGCGGTTTTCTGGCGGTAGGTGCGGATCAGCACGTACAGCACCACGCCGTTCCCCACAAAGCCCACGATGCTGATCATGGAGTAGAGCGTGGAGTAGACGCTGTTGCGGAAGTCATCGATGGAGTGGTGGCATGACACGTTGGAAGGCAGCACTGTCATGGTGCCTGGCTGAGGCACCAACTCCCGGGGATGGTGTCAGGCCTGGGGGTGAGAACTCAGGTGAGGCAAAGCAGCATAGGAAAATAAATACCCATGATGAAATAGGAGGACAAACCTGTCATCCCACTCAGGAGAGGGCTGGGAAGGGATGTGGATCTGCTCCATCCCCACCACATCCACCTTTCTTCAGCTGGTGCCAACAACTGGTTGTAAGCGACAAAACGTGACAGTCATGGAATCGCATCAGAGGACCATGGAATCTTTTTATGGTTGGAAAAGACCCTTGAGGTCATCAAGTCCAACCATCAAGCACCACCACCACGATCACCATTAATCCATGTCCTCAAGTGCCACATCCATGTGTTTTGGGATGTGTGATGGCTCCAGCACCTCCCTGGGCAGCTTACTCCAGGGTTTGCCCAGCCTTTTGGTGAAGACGTTTTTCCTAATATCCAATCTAAACTTCCCCTGGTGCAACTCAAGGCCACGTCCTCAGGACATTAAATTACCAGGAAATCTCTTAACTCCTGACAAACTGAGGCAGCTACTCAGCAAAACAGCAGAGAGGGATAACGAAGGTGACAACAGCACAGTGGAATTTAAAACAGGAGGAACAGTCCTGGGCCCTAATAACGGTTCAGCCCTGACTCTCCTCTTTTTTAAAAATTAATTTCCAGTTTCTAATGGTTCAAACGCAGAACCTTCCTTGCAGTCTGAGACCATGAAAAGCTGCGAGATCAGGACTGCAGGACGAGAGCCAGCTTTAAAAACAGGACACCACAACAACAACAAAAGCAGAAGCTGGGTCAAGATCAGCCATGAGAACCCACAACTGTACCATGAAAATGCTCAAAATTGTTGTTAAATGTATTTTCATCCATAAAAATAACTTGTCAGCATTAGAGTCTCTGTCTGTCCCCAGGATTTACCAAAGTCAGAATTCAGAACCCCTCTGGGATGCTCAAGGCTTCCAGGTGTCAGTCAAATTTCAGCTGTTTTGGTGTTTGCACTCTTTCAAAAGAGTCCTTTGGTTATCTGCAATGCACACGACCCAAAGGCCAGCAGGTGTCAGCGAGGGGACTGTCACCACCCGAGGGTAGAGGGGGTGACGTTCACTAAAAATCCTCATTAGACTGCACGAAGCCACCAGTCCGTGTGTCAGGGACTTTTATGCTTTAAAATATAAGGGCTTTAAGTCCAGCAACCAGCCCACGATTTAAACAACAGCTCAAGGTATTTGTCCAAAAGACAAGCAAGACTTGCTTTCTATTGAATTTCTAAATATCATATGAGTTTTGCAACCAAAAGGAAACCTGATGATCACAATCAAACTACTCAAGTGTGAGAGAACATTATACCCAGAAATGCATCTGAAAACCAACAAGAATGCCATAAAAGAGCATTTGCCAGCTGAGGGAAAGCACGTTTACACTTGCATCATGAATTGAAGACAAACATTGCTTCTGCCACTTTTTTATTTGTACAGTCACGGTTCACTGAACCATTTATTTGTGTCAGTGAATTCAGCTCACTGGGAATGTGCACAAGTGAAAGAGAACCGCAATGGATGAGGAAAGGTTCCCAAAGGGAGCAAAACCCTAAACAACTGCTATTCTCCCAGTCTGATGCAGCACAAATAAATTTAGAGTTTGTCATAGAATCACAGACTGGTTTGTGTTGGAAAGAAAATTCACGCTAATCCCATTCCATCCCTGCCATGGGCAGGGACACCTTCCACTAGCCCAGGTTGCTCCAAGCCGCGTCCAACCTGCCCCTGGACACTTCCAGGGATGGGGCAGCCACAACTTCTCTTGGCACCCTGTGCCAGTGTCTCAAAAGGAAAAATTTATGTCCAATAGCCCATCTAACCCTAGCAGTGTTAGGTTTCCCTGTGTCCTGTCCCTCCACCCCTTGTCCAAGGTCCCTCTCCAGCTCTCCTGGAGCCCCTTTAGGCACTGGGAAGGTCTCTAAGGTCTCCCTGGAGCCTTCTCTTCTCCGGGAGAACACCCCCAGCTCTCCCAGCCTCGCTCCAGAGCAGAGGGGCTCCAACCCTCGGAGCATCTCTGGCCCCCAGTAAATGACACTCAATTTAATTACACAACTCAAAAGCACAAAGTCGCCGCTGTCGCTCGTTCCAAGCACAAACACGAAGCGTCCCCATCCCGAAAAACGCTCCGGGCGTTGCATTCCCGACGGGAATGCCCCAAAACACCAAACGCCGCTTTTACAAGCCCCAAGTCCGCTCTGCGAGGGAACGGAGCGGGGGGCACAGGACACGCACGGAGCTCTCAGCGCGGCGAGCGGCCGCTAATTAATCCCGCAGCTCATTAGCGGCGCGGCTGCGCTCCGGGGGGGATCGAGCGCCTCACACCGGGACATCCACAAGCGGGGGGCACCGACGCAAAGCCCTCACCCCGAGACCCCCCAGCCCCAGTACAGCCCTTACCGGAGCGCGGCGGGGTCGGAGCGGGCGCGATGTGCCCCA
>VXAC01008003.1:192401-346339 GCA_013399225.1 Rhipidura dahli | reverse complement strand
TTTTTTTTTTTTGCTGTTCCCTTTTCTTTTCTGCCTTTCACTCTCACAAACAGGAAGATTACTGGTTGCAAAGTCAGGCTGAGGTTACTGTGGGATCAAGGAGGCTGCTGTGGCTCCAGATGTGCTGGAGTTGCTGCCAGAGTTTCGGTGGGAAGGGTTTCCACTCTGAATTCATGAGGAGCTCAGATTGCAGCTCTGACACAACATGGCAAAGATGACACAGGAATTTGGTGGGACAGGACTGGGGTACTGCAAGGGAAGTGGAGCAAGGGAAGGGGAGGACTCCTAAAAAGAGGTCTGGATGAATTCCTGGAGGAATGAGGGTGAAGAAGACCCCAGAAAAGTGATTACCATCAGTTCTGAGGAGAAAAATGTGATGCTCAGGCTGCAACATCTCTGATTCCCTTTCCACAGGACAATGGGATAAGTAATAAAGGCACAAATGAGGCTTTGGAAATCTGTCTGGGACCATCCAACTCTGGAAAAAAAACTGACCATGCTTTAGGGTTGTCACCTAGCACTGACTGACCCTCCATTGCCTTCTCCCCCTCGACCCCAAATTCCTTCATCTCCAGCTAAGCACCAGATTCCAAGAAGTTGAGCCCTTCCTCAAGTATCCTAAATGCCAATGATCCAGCACACTGCTTATCTGTTTACTGCAGGACTTCTAGACAACTTCCTAAATGCCTAAATACCTTCCAGGGTGAATGAAAAATCCCTCCAGCACTGGCAACTTCTCTGGCTGTTTAAGAAGTGGGGAGCAGAAAGGTGGGGTTTCGTGAGGATGCAAACACATTGTTAACAGTGTTGCATTCTCTTTCCGCTCCTGTGACTTCCCAAAATAAGTCATTTCTCTTGGAATCTTGTGGGATAAGGATGGTGTTCCAGCCTCAGACCTGCCCCAAGGTATTTGGAGTGGGCTGGGCTGTGTGACACTGGCAGGGGACTCCCCATGCCAATGCCAGCTGCAGGATTTCTCCAGAGAAGCAGGACTGTGGTGATGCCTGAAATCAGGCATGGAGACCTGGGAATGCTCTGCCTGCCCTGAATAGCTGGACTCAGCCATCCCCACCTGGAATGTGCATGGCTTCAGTCATCATCCCAGGAATGTCCCTCCTGGAAGTGAAGTAAAACACAGAAGGAAAGCAGAAGGGGGAAATAAAAAATGAGAAGGAGGGTGGGAGGGCTTTGGTGGGGGTTAATGAGGGGAATGCACTGGAGCAGCACCCCTGGCTCTGGCAGGGATGCGCCTCCACTGCAAAGGGCTGGGAAACCGCAGGGAAAGGGGAGCTTTGGAGGCGTCCCCCCGGTGTGAGAGGAGATGAATTCCGTGCCCTGAAGGCTGGCAGCACACAGTCATTCTGAAACAGGTGGGTTGTGCTCCGGGAAGTGCTGGGTCAGGGCCACCCCCACCCCGGTGTGGGCGGGCTGAGTCGGTGTTTGGGTGACACAAAACCACGCGGAGGAACGCCGCTGTCAGCAGCTGCTGTGGGATGGCTTCGGCTCCCTCCTCCTGTGCTTCCCCTTATTTGGGGAAGTCATTTCTGCTGCTTGCCAAGGATGTGGAATCCCTTTGCTGTATCAGCTTCTGCACGGCTCCCGTCCCCCAGTGGGAGCTGCTTCTCCAGTGGATCCTCCCTTATTGTCACCTGAACTTGGGTCCGTTTGTTCCCTGGGCTCAGCACAGGGAATTCACAGAATCACAGAATATTCTGAGCTGGAAGGGACCCACAAGGATCATCAAGCCCAACTTTTAAGGGAGTGGCTTATCCAGGGATCAAACTCGTGCCTTGGTGTTGCCAACACCCAGCTCCAAGGGAGGGAATCTGAGTTGATGTCACGCTTCCAACTCTGCCCCCATCTCCCCTTGGCTTTTAGGGATTGATATTGAATGACCCACCCTGGCAACTGTGAGAAGTTGCTCCATCCCAAGCTGTGAGGGCAACAAAGCTCCCTATTCCCTGGTTTTTGTGGGAGACCAGAGCTGGGGAACTTCCTGTGAAGGAAACTTCAGCTCATCAAGTCCTACGACAAATACAACGTTTTGAGTGGCTGCTGAGGAAAGAGGACTGAGAGAAGATGGGGAGATGGTTGTACACCCTCAGCATGGTCTCCAGTCAGCATTTTTGGGGATACAACTGTTGCTCTACTGAGATGAATAAAATAAATGACTCCCAGGACTGAGTGTGAGGACCACATTCAGCAGTCCCACCCTTGTTATCCCAAGCATTTGGAGAAAGATGCTGTTCTCTCACAGGCACTGATCCCTCCCCAGAAAAAGAGGTGGGGATGGGGATGGATGACAAGTCTGGGAAGGCCCAAAGGCATCAATCAGGGACAGCTGATTGTTTCTGATTCCCTGACAGGGTTTCCTCTCAAAATGCAAACCCAACAGGGAGAGTTTGCATTTTCTGGGAGCTGACAGGGTGTGGCGTTGGGGACAGGGCTGCCCCTGCTGCCACAGCTCCTGGTGCTGCAGCTCCACTCTGCCCTGAACTGATCCCCCCACCAGGGTTTGGAGGGAGCTCTGTGACAGAGGACAGACATTTCAGGTTCTCCTGCCAAAGAAAACTTCTGGAAATTGGGCTTTTAGGGACCCTCAAACCTGCTCGGATCCTGTCACCTTGTGCAAATTGGGAGGGTGTTGCAATCTAAGGATGATTCATGAGGCCAAAGCTGCAGACAAGGACCCTGAGCCATCCTTCTGCTGCGGTTGGGTTGGTGAAGGACCCAGCAGAGCACCAGAACTGATCCCTGTGCGACCAGCTGGTCACACTCTGCATGCGGCTTTGTGAAAGAGAAGCTTTGAATTTGTACCTCTCCAGAGTCATTATGGGATGGGCTTCACTGGGCATTGAACACCTCCAAATCCAGCAGTGCTGGCTGCCAGGAAAAGCATCCCAAGTCCCTGACCAACCACCTCAGAAAAAAGTTTAAAGCCATCACAAAAACCTTTGTACTGCTGACTTGAAAAGCTGCATTTCCTTGGCTGGGGTTTTTTTTGTGGTTCCAATGTGTCAACCTGTGAGAACAAAGAGCCACCCTGGCAGGAGATGCTGTTCTGATAGAGCCAATTGCTGCTTCCCCTTCCTGTTTTGTATGTGGAACACGAGGGCTGCAGCAGATGGGCAGATAGGGCTGGGTTTGAGCTCTGCCTCCAGCGTTTCACAAGTCCCATCGCAGAGACAGCACTCAGGGAATGTGCAGCATCCCTCTCAGATGGAACACTCTCAGGGAAAAACAGCCTGAAAACTTCTCCCCATTCCTGATGGGTCATTTATGAGGAGCTGGGAAATTCTGTGAATGCTCCTGGTTTTGTAGAACTGATGGAAAATCTGTATTATATCCAAATCTCTCCAAATTACTCTTTCATCCCTGTGTTTTTTTCCAGAACAGGACAGACCTAAAGGTGGATTATTGACCCTCAGGCTGGAACTGGGTGTGAGGGTCCTTGCAAGTCACCAGTGACTTTAACCCTCCCATCTGGGGCTACCAGGAGCCTTTCTCACCCACAAAAGCAACATTTTAACTCCCTGATATACATCTTTTGACAGCAGAGCTTTCTCATCACAGAACCCATCAGAATTCTCTGTCACTGGAAGATGAGAAAACAAACATCCCCCCAGAAAAATCAACAGTACAAAAGCAACCATTCCTTGTGGAGAGATTTTGCTTTAATCTTCTTTTGGAAAGTAAACTGGAAAGGCAGAAATAGCCTGTGCCCATTGGCATTCTCTTTTGGGAAAGGCATTGGTATAAACAGCATGAAAATATGTGGATTTTTGGCATCAATATTATTTTCAAGGCTTGTGGCACTTGGAAATTTGTTCAAATCTAAACAGAGAGGCAAATTCACATGAACTCATGAATCACAGAATAGCCAAGGTTGGAACAGAACTCGAAGATCCCCAACTGCAACTGTCATTGGTGGCAGTTGGAGCCTGTATTTATTTAGTGTGTCTTGTGATATAAAATTGCTGCTCAGGCTTTGAGGGTGGCCAGAGAATTTATCTGGGACACAGCACACATCCAGTCTTTTCCACAGAATCTCAGAGATCACGTTCAGCATCTCGTGCTGGAATAAAACTGCAGCCCCTGCCAGAGGCTTTTCTCAGGAAAAATCCATCAGGATGCAAATCCTGCCTTTCACTGGAGCAGCTCCGTGTTGGTTGTGGAGCTACATCCATGTGGAAATCAGATTTTTCCTTAAAAGCTATTTAGATGAAATGCCAGGTCAGCTAAGCCTCCATAATTAATCTCTGATGATCAAGCATATTTTGCCACCAGATGAACCTTTTAATTACTCCCATTTTCTTTTATTTGCACCTTTGCTCTCTCTTCTCATTCCCAGTTTTTACCCTGGGAAGACATGGGGAACACAAGGACAACACCAACTTCCCAGGAGAAACCTCATTTTTCAATTGCTGCCAATTAACCAGCGGGAGACCTGGAATCATGGAATGATTTCTTTTGGAAAAGACCCTGAAGATCATTTATCCAGCCATGATCCAGCACTGCCAAGCCCAGACCATGTACCCAAGAGCCATTTGATTTCTTTTTAGGGTGATATCCCTGGGTTTGTGGCTGTGTTTGGGTGGTGAAATGATCTGCACCGTGGGGATGATTCTGTTACTGACTGGCAGGGAAAGCCTCCTGTCCAAACTGAGATCACTCAGAGCAGCCTTGGAGCTCAAGTCCTGGGCTTCTAATTCCCAAAGGAATACAGCAGGTATCAGATGGACCCTGTGTGAATGGGGAGAGAGATAAGATCTTGGAAGGATTTAATTAAAAGCCAGCCAAAGTACCATGGGAAAAGCCTAATCAAGCTCTTGGAGAGAGGAGAAGGCAGGGTGGAACCCGGGGCTGGACACACCCGGCTTCTTCAGCCAAGGGAAATGGCAGGGCAGCCAAGGTGAACCCAAAAATTCAACTTTGGAGCAGAATGAACGGGAGCACACAGCTGCAGGACCGTTCTGGCTCCTCCAGCAGCTCTTCAAGGGCAGCACGACAGTTGGAGACGAGAACTGAGCCCTCCAGAATGATGACTCTGGAGCATCAGATATGCAAAGTGTTTGGTTAAAAACACCACGGGAAGGAGTATCAGAAGCTTCCTGTTCTTTTGGCATTCAAGTTCTCTTATTGATGGTTTGGGTGTTTTTGTTTCCTTGTTGACTTGAAAGGAAAAATGCAAAGAGAAAGCCCCAGATGAGCAATGACTTAACCAGGCCCTTGGTGCAGAGCTGAGGGCAGATAAGGACACCCCACGCACCAGGACTTTGTGAAAAGATGTTCCTACAGCAGCAGTGCCCACCCCCAGCCCTCCTGCAGCTCTGCTTCTACAGCAGATTGTGGCAGATATCACCAGAAATCTTCATGAGATCAAAGTTTTGGTTTTAATCGTTACAACCTCTCATTTCCTGAATGTCACCGATGGATCTGCCTGAAAATAATTCACATTTTCCATTAGACCCAGGAGTTGTGTGGTCTGTGCCACCCTACACCACCACACTGAGCTGCTTTTGCTCCCATCTTTTGCTCCAAAACCTCTGTCCCATCCTTTCTGCTTGGATTTCATGACGTGTGCTCTCAAGCCAAGCCAGCTATCAGCTCCTCATCGGCCCAAAAACACTTCCTCTGGGCTTTGAATCATCCCTCTGTTGTATAACTGCCTGCTCTTATCTCCTGGGCCAAGAGTGGCTGTTTGGGGTTTTTTAATGCTCACTGCAAAAGGTTTTTTACTCTTTTTCTGCCACGATTCCACTGCTCTGTGCAGCCCAGACCCATAAAATGCCAGGAGTAGGATTTAGAATGGAATATTCACCTGGGTTGGGAAAGGACAGGGGAGCAGCCAAGGCAGCCAGTGGGAAAGCTTTCTTCCTAAAAATATATATATATATTTAAAATTATATCCCACAGAAGATCATCTCCCTTGAGATCAGTGATGTCTCAAATGGTGCTCCAGGAGGCTGGGGACGATCCCAGCCCAGGCTGGTGTCCACGGTGTCCCTGCTGGGGACAGTCAGGACTGGGATCAACATTCCATGAAGTGATTCATGGGTGTTGATCTCCAGTTCAATCCAGCAGCAATTAAATGCATAACTTAATATTAATAACTCAATTATTTATATATAAATAACTTAAAGATTTATGACCGTGTTGAGGCTGAGTTTGGGCAGTTTCAAGGCCAAAGAGAACGTGGCTGTTCCCATCCACAAAGCACAAAAATACTGCCAGCAAAGAACAGCTCTGACAGGGGGAATGATAAATAACTCACCCTGATATCACTGGAGCTTTTGCAAAACTGGGACACGGTTCTGTTGGAATTAATGACTCGTTGGCCCTTTCCAATGGATTTCCAAGTGCTGAGAAGCAGGGAGCTGAAGGATTCCTGTAATTCTCACCTGGTACAGCCTGGAGTTCATCACCCATTGCCAAAAAACCCCTGGAACCCCTCTTGGTGCTGCTTCTGAGCCATCATCTTGTGAGTTAGAGAGGTGCAGCTCACTCCAGTCGGTGCCATTGGTGGATCTGGTTCTTTCCCCAACTTCCTTCGAGCTCCCTGAAATAATGTTTGTGAGATTTTGTTTCCATTTGGCCCCACTCTGAGGACCCACAGATATAAATCATCCCAGCACAGCTCTGTCTGTTTAATCTGTGTCTTGTCTGTGCATCAAAACCCTGCTGGCTTTGTAAGGTCAGGCTCAGGAGTGACCTAGGACTGACCCCAACCCCTTGCCCCTTCTTTGGAGAATTCAGATTTCTGTGTAAACTCTGTGGTCTCGGAGATTTCTGGCTGCCTCCTGCTTCCTGCAGACCCTACTTCACCAAAATTGGCCTTTTTTGGCCATCTGAGGCCCTCTGAGTCACATCAGCCCTGCTTCTGTTGAGCTTCCAGGCTGACAACTGATTTCTGCCTTATCTTATAATTAATCCATCCACTTTCGAGTCTCTCCATTGCTTCAAAAATCAAATTTCAGCCTCTCATCCCTGCCCTCAGATATTAGAACAGATTTACAGAAGCATCAGGCAGATGTTTTCCCAGCTCCCAACCCTTCCCTGCAGGAACCACAAGCCATTAGTTCAGCTGAAGGCTTGGCTTGCCTCGTTATTTATTTAGTTCTGCTTTATTCCCGTTATTCTTTGTCTGCTGTGTTTTCCTTCTGATTTTTCCCACAATGCTTTTTCCTGAGGTGCAGCAGGACTCCATGGAACGGGAGCATCAATATTTGGCTTTTATTTTTGTTTTCCAGGCAGATTTGGGAAGGAGTAGCAGGTCCAGCAAATCCATTGGGCTGTCAGCACGAGTACCTGGCTCATCCCGGCCGTGGATCTGCTCCCAGAACTTCTGGCTCTCCACAGCCACTGCCAGTAGCAACAGGTGGCTCACAGGTCCTATTTTCCACATCCCACTGCTCTCTTCCAAAGACAGGGAAGAACAAATCCCAAGAAACTATAGGAAGCTGGGAATCCTTCAGCCTTCCCTGTGCAGGATGTGGTGGTGACCACTGGCACTGTCCTGGGTTTGTGGGGACACTGGTGACACCACCTGCAGCTTCAGCTGGCAGGGAAAGGCAGTTTCTTCTGAAAAACCCTCACGAGGCCCTAAAAAACCCCACCAAACCTGTGGCAATGCCCCACTGAGCAGATATGGTTCTCCCCCTGCCCCCAGATCTCTTATCAGCTTCAGCAGAGTTTGTGACCTGCCAAGTGATAAGGCCCAGAAATCCTGATACTTTCTCTGAAGACCAGAATTTTTTTTGAGCAGAAACCAACATTTTCCTCTATTTCCTCCCATTCCCCTGGACCACAGGAGCTACAGATGTCCCAGCTCTTTTCCACTCCCACCAGCACCTTGTCTGGTCTACCTTGGCTCAAGCAATTTGCCCAAAGCTCTGTCTTTGCCATAAAAGCTCCATCTTCACCGTAAAACCCCCAAACCCTAATAGCTCTTTGCCATAAAACCCCCAAACCCTAACTGGCCTTTGCAGGGAGTGGAGGATTTTCATGAGGTTGTTTCCAACAGGATTTTCCCAGGTTGGCAGCTCGGATCTCCCAAAGTTTGGCAGCAGCACGTTTGGGTCACTCTCTTGGTTTGCTGATTTTCTACGAAAGTTATTTTTATCCATCTGAGTGGTCCCACTAGGAAACATTTTCCTAAAGCCTGTCATCTGTCCAAAGCAGACACATTCACTAATACGGGAATTGCACAGAATAGCTCAGAATTTGTTTCCTCTTTTATTCTTTCAGGCAACAATAATACCCGAAATAGCTCCTAAGTTGTTTGTTAGAGGAATAATAATTTTTTCTTTCTGACAGCTGAAGGTAACCAATGTTCATCCAGGAGAGATTTCTGGGACACGCTGGAGGCAGGACCAGGAATTAATTCCTCCTGCACTTGTTTCAGTTCCCTGGAGGAAGGGCTGCTTTAAGTGATGATCTGGATGGAGATGGATCAAAGCACTGGAGCTGTCCCTGGTGGTTTGGGATTCCCAGGTGAGCTCTGAGGGAGCTCTCAAGAGATCCCTGCTCAGCCCAGTTTCACCTGCTCCAATCTTGCCACACTCCAGCCATTCCTTCATGGTCCTTTTCCAGTTCCCAAAAGTTCCTTTGGGATTTTCTGATGACTTTGCATTTACCCCACCACCACCACCACCGCTGCAACGAGTATTTGCTCTGCTGTCACTTTACAACACGGTGTAAAAGCTGGAGAAATGCTACTCCAGGTAAACCTGCATTGGATGAGCCATGGGATGACATCACTTCTGCCTGAGCCTCCCTGGGCTGGCACCGTGTCCTGGATTAATCCCAGCCCCACACAGCCTCTGACTCCCTCCTGATGGGATGGGGGTAAAAATGGAATGGTAAAAGTGACAAAAAGTGTGTCTGAGGAAAAGCCTGGAAATGATTTCCTGCTGCTGGTCCGGGATGGGAACCAGCCACGATGGGGTGAGCGTGTGTTGATGTGAGAGTGGGGAAGGAGGGCGAGTTCAGCAGAAAACTGAGGAAATCTGTGGCTTCCAGGGAAATTCCTGCCAGCCTTATCCCTGGAGAGGAGCTGAGAGAGGAATGTTGTGACTCAGAGGAAAGCGTGGAGTTTTAACCGGAGCCAGACGGATCCGAGCGGGAACGTTCGGACACGAGGGAGAGACTGAGGGGAAGCCCCGGCTGGAGCAGAATAAACCCCCCAAAGGTCTGGGGGACAGCGCCGGGAGAAATCCAGGAGCTCCCTCCCCGCTGGAGCAGAGCTCTGCAGGACGAGAGCCCCAAGGTGCTGAGAAGGGCACTCCCCATGCGATTCCTTACAAGAGCTGTCAGCTGAGAATTCCCAGACTTGTTCAAGGTATTCCTCAAATTTCAGCTAAGGGCAGCAGTGGGGAATTTCCACCTCAGCTCCTGGGTGAAGGGCGTGTCCCAAAGTGCTGTTCCACGGTTATTTCCACGCTGGAAATGTGAATTGGTGAAGGAGGAAGCCAGAACACGGCGAGATTTGCATTAAACTTCTTGTACCAAGTTCTTTCCCCCGGTTTTATGAATCACCACCTCTTCTTTATGCACTTTTTCTGTAATCGTGATCCATTCTACACCTTAACAAAAAGGATTGTGCCATCAACCTTGTCCCTGTCTTCCTCTAAGGAAATCTTTCCTGCCAGCCCTGCAAAAGGGGCTGATGAAATCCTGTTTTATGACTGAAATTACTGTCTACAAGGAATAAACATTCCATTAGTAATGCTTTATCCCTCATTTGCTCTCATTAAAGGGTCATTTCCTTTTCTACCCTGAAAATGGAGAATAATGGCAATAAAACAAGCGGGGTGATGATTTCCTCTGCTGATGAGCTCTTTGGGAAGGTGAAAAGGGGAAACTCGTGTTCTTAGGACTGGGGCAGGGTACACCCAGGTCACACATCCACACCTGAGGCAGCAGGGACAGGGCTGACCTTGCCAATTCCTGCTTCTCCAGCATGCAGGATCTGCTGTTTTCCCGTCAGGAAGGGCAGGGAGAAGGTCGGCTCAGCACTTCTGGGCAGCCTCCTGCTGCCTTGCTGCCTCTGGAGCTCTGGCCGTGGCTGTGGCTCAGAGGCAGTGGGAGCTGTGACAGGTCACTCCTGCCCTCCAGACTCTGCCCTTTGTCACCCAACCCCTCCTCATACCTGCAAATACCTGACTGGCATCTCCTTCTCCCTTTTCCAGCCAGAAGAGACAATAATTCGGCTGGGTTTGACTTGGAAAAGGAGATTTTTGAACTCTGAGAGGTGAGGAAGAGGAGGAACTGGGGAGTTGTGGAGAACTTCAGAGAGGAATCACAAAAAGTGCTGTGAAAATGCATGTTCTCTGAGGATAATAAAGATGGGAAATGATATCAAGTCAGATGTCCAGGCAGGAGACCCTTCATGAGGGGAAAACCAGGACACCTTGGGTGAAGATCTGACAAGAACTGTTCTGATTTCTCAAAAAACCCAAGAGAAAATGAAACCAAGGTAAGGTGTGAGAAGAGCAGCCCAGACTGTCAGTCAGCCATCAATCAGCCCAGGGATCAGGAGGGCAGCTGGCACCATCAGGAGCAGATAACAGGATAACACCCAAGGAACAGGAACCAGGACTTGGTTTGTAGGACCAAACTGAAGAGTTATTTACAGAGAAAATGGTCCTCCCTCAATTTTCTTGAAATCTTTGACCGTGTAAAAAATCTTCCTGAAAATACAAGATACTCAGATGATGTCATTTTCCTGGGCCCAGAGGAGCTATGGCTGCCCCATCCCTGGAAGTGTCCAAGGCCAGGTTGGACAGGGCTTGGGGCACCCTGGGCTAGTGGAAGGTGTCCCTGTCTGTGGCTGGGATGAGCTGAGCTTTAAAATCCCTTCCAACCCAAACCAGTCTGGGATTCCATTATCCATATGAGATGGCACGGGAAGAGTGCTGGAAACCCTCATGGGTCAGAAGTGAAGTGCTTCAGGCAGAAGAAAACTGAAATTTCCTTACATATTGCTGAATTCAAATTAAATTTGGTTGCTGAGGGGAAAAAAAAGAAGAGAAATTCCTCAGCTGTAAAGGGCACTGTAATCACTGTGGGGAGCTGGGCACAGCCTTCAAACAAAGGTGTAGCACAAAATAAACAGCTTATGGAAAAACACTGGGAGCCAGCTCCCCACCAACAGAACTTAATTGGGAAAGCTGTGTTTGTTCTGTTTGTGGAGGCGCCGGGGGGGTTCCAAGAGGAGCCACCAGCTATGGGGAGGTAAAGATGAACAGATTAAATGAGAGAGCTGATTAAAGATTCCAGCACCTTCCCCATGGCCGGTGCAACTGGGCACAGCCAAGGTCAGATCGCCCATCTCACCAAAAAAAGGAGTTTCCTGATGTTTTCACAGAGTTGGTGGCACAGGGGAAGCTCTCACCACCAGAAGGGTGGTGCCCTGGGAGATGGAGGGCTCATCTTATCTGTCCCCAAGTCATTGTGAAATTTTGAGCTGCTGAGAAAAGTGTGGAGAGAGTTTGCAGAATTTGTGCTCTTGCAGCTGCTGGTTCTGTTGTATCATCGTGGCAGGCAAGAAAAATAAGCAAATACAACAGAAGTTGTGAAATAGAAAAGGAGGTGTAAAAGACAATAGAAGTTGTGAAGTACAGCAGAACTTTTAAAGCACAAAACTGCTACGGAGAGTCCCTGGAAAAACCCACTCCTTAAAATCAGATACAAAAATGAATATTTGCACGTTAAATCCAAGCACAAATTATATGACTTGCCACCCAGCCCAATCCCTATTTCCAAGGGCTTTCTCTGGCTTCGGCAGATGTTCCCCCGGTGTGTCCAGGTGGGGAGGAGAGCAGCGGGCTCCTGCACCATCCTCAGCTTCAGGGAACGGCACTGCCAGAGCCCTGCAGCACCTGGAATTTCGGCTGCTTCATCCTCCCGCAGCTCTCCCTGGCTTCAGGAAGCGCTGAGGGGAACGGCAGGGCTGGTGGGGGACAGGCAGTGAACCCTCCTGGCTGATCAGAAACCGAGGCAGCCTCACCGCCTTCCATTCCCTGCTTCCCTGTCCTTTCATTCCCCCCATCCATCCCTGCAGGCACGGGATGGAGCCGTGCTCGGCGTTCCTGTGGCTCGGGATGTGCCCGTTTGCGTTCCCCACCGCGGCTGTGGGATGCTCCTCTGCTCCTCACCGGCGCCTGGAGAGGAAACTTCCCAAAGCAGGGAAGAGTTTGGCTCCAGCCCCGCGTCCCGCCCGGAGAACAATGAGGAGCGGGAGCGCAGCGTCAGCAGCGCCAAACCCGGGTATCCCCGGCAACACCAACACAAACACTGCCGGGATAGCCCAGTCCAGCCGTGCCAGGAACATCCTTTCTGTGCTCAGAGGCTTTTCTCATGGATAACCTGTGCTGGCTCACGTGGCGCCCAGACAAGCCCGGCATCGCTCCCTGTAATCTGCTCCAGCTCCAGCCCGTGTCTGGGGAAGTGTCTGGGACTCCTTTTCCACACAGGCCATCAGTTTTTCCAGACAGCTGAAAGTTAATGGGTACCATGATTCGAGTGAGTAATCCTTGTGAAACCAGCTCTGGAGGAAGTTGCCCAGCAAAACAAATCCCGCGGCCCCAGCTCTGACGTGGAGCCGAACACGGGGTGCTCTGTATAAAAACCAGGAATCCATCCAAGGGAAACGGCACACTTGGGCTCTGCTGAGACATCACACAGAGTGCAGGCATGCAGAAAACTATCCCTGGCTGCTTCTTCCAGCAAATGTAAGTATTTTTCCTTTTCAACTAAGGAATAGCACTTCATTAGTTGGGATATTCAGAGCTAATCTGCCCTTCTAATTTGTTCTCCTCTTCTGTGTATTCTTTGACACCATTCCAGGGGGTATTTTGAAAGGAATTACTTGTTTAAGAGCAGGAGGTATTTTTGGGCACCCCTCAGACTACATCAGTGTACTGATGATAAATGAGGAGTTCTTATTAACTGGAATTTGGGAAGTGTGTCAGGAGAGATTTCTGTGGAGATGAAAAAATAACGCGCTGGAAATGCCAAGTGTTGGTCCAGGAAACCTCCTGTGAGCTTGAACTGAGATTTCATCTGACCAGAAACTGTCCAAGTGTCCCTGTCCATGTGCAGGAATCCTCCTGTGGGTGACCTGAAGCCCAGGCCACAAGAGCTGCTTTGAAAACTGTAAATAAATGGGTGAAGCTCTGGTTTCCTCCTCCATGGAGTGTGGCCATTCTGGAAACATTCAGGAAACAGCTCCCCACTCCTGTTCCCATCCCAGGTATGATCCCACCTGCCCAGGTGCAGGCAGAGGGAAGGGTTTGCTGTCTCCTCACCAAATCTCTTTGTGGGCTGGTGGGATTTCCCAGCTGGAGGAGCTGTGGATGGGGATCCCGGCAGTGGGAGCTCAGGTGAGCCACACGGGAGGAGCCTGTGGCTTCAGCCCCTGCCGCTGCTCTCTTCAGGCACCTGCTCTTCACCCCAAATTGCCTTTCTCTTACCTGTGCAGAGGCTGTGTCTGACCAGTGCCATGCCCAGAGTGCTCTGGCACTGATTTGGCTACAGGAGCAGGGACTGTGCCCTCAGAGCATCCTCGTGGGGTGGGCAGCACTCCCGGCCCCCTCCTGCCACAGCCCAGCCCGTGTCCCCATGGAGGGTGTGCATTGGCAGTGCCAAAACTCTGCCAGGGGCCTCTGGAGCTCTCCATGAAGGGAGCTCCAGCACCTGGGAGCATCTCCCAGCTCTGCTTCATTCACAGGAGCAGATGTGTCCAAAGAGCACTTGGAGCAGTGTCAGGAACTGCGATGTCTCTTCCCTATCACGTGCGAGTGCCTGTGCAGTGACCCAGGGGCTGTTCCTGGTCCCTGCCCCTCACACTGTGTGTGCCCAGATTCCTTTGGAGGCACGAGGACAATCCCTGCCCGGCTGGGCGGGACACCCATGGAGATAAACATCTCGATCCCCTGAGGCCAAGGAGGAAATCAAACCTCGCTCTGCTGCATTCTGGATGCCAGTTTTAACCCCTAAATTATAGTGTGGAAGAGGTGGAGGGAGCGGGACGGAGCCCCGACAGCGATCCTGCCTCGTGGGACGGCCGTGGAATGAAAAGTTGGACACATCTGGCAGGTCCCAGAGAAAGAGGGAAGGATCTTCCAGCCAGAAGCTGCAGTTCCTTTCCAAAGGACACTGCAGTGGTCAGAAAAATGCTGGCAGCACTATGGAAAATCCTGAAGTTTCAAGAAGAGAGGATGGGTGAGACATTTTGAGCTCCTCAGGGTCCCGCCCCAGGCACCTCCTCCCGCTTCTCCGGCTGCTCCTGATTCCTAACGCTCCTCCTTGGACTCATCACCAAACCCTGGGGTAAGGTAGGACCCGAAGCTCTGAGTCCAGATGCTCCCCATGGATCAGCTGTAAATGCAGCCCTTGGATGGTGGTCTTAAAACAAGCAAAGATCTTTATCAAGGCATATAATTTACCTCCTCAATAATGTAATTGATGAAAATAGACACAGAAATAGGTTGCAAGAAAAAAAATAATGACAGGAGATTCTTAATGTACCTTTCAAAGGAGTAACTTGAAGGTAACAAGACAAATCAGGGTTCAGTTGTACTTGTCATGGCTTGGTTCTCCTCTTCTTGGAGCTGGGGACTTGCACGAGTTCCACACTGTGGATTCAGGGTTTGTTTCATTAGATCGCAATTTCTTTGGTGCTCTGTATCAAAACAAAGGGTCAAACCAATCATGGAGTCATTAAGAGAAGACCTCTAAGATCATTTGCTTTTGCCACAAAATGCAGAATAATTTTTCCACTTAATCACTGTGGGAAGTGCAGGTAGGGTGAGCTGACTCAGCTGCAATGCAGGGAGAGATCTCTTCCTACTTCTTCCCCAAAGCCAAGCAATCAGAAAGTTGGATCAGACACTTCAAAGACAAAGGAGAACAGGCACATGTGAATCTCAGATGAGTCAACCTGGGGCCAGTCAAGTCTCTACAAGCAATGGGAATCCCAGTCTTGAAAATCCGTCTCCATACCTTTCATGGGAATCATGTGGGATTATCATTTTCCCATCATCCCAGCAAAATGAAACCCAGGTCATGATTTAAGCAAACACCCAGACCTTCAGGGTAATGTGCTGGAAAAGCTCTGTAACACCAGCTGCAAGGTGCTGACTTTGGGAATTCTGGGAATTTACATAAGGACATAATTGCTCAATAGGAGAAAAATTGAGTTGTTACACTCTGAGGCTCAGCCTCCTTGAAACTTCTTCAGCAACACCTTTTTTTGACCTGTTGGCTTCAAAACTGGTCACATACCTCAGTCAAGGCCTAAATTCTGCTGGGTTCCCTCTTGCAGTTCATGAAAACCACAAAACATGAGATCTCTGCAGAACCTCACCTGACACATCATTCCTTAAATTCCTGAGAATGAGCCTTCCCGTGGTTTCCCAGCTAGCTGTGTATGACTTAACCATAGTTTCACCTAGGCCACATTTCTTCCCTTGCTCCTCCCTCAAAATGCCCTGTGAAACAATATTGAAACTCTTCAGAAAATCTGAGCTATGTGGCACTGGCTGGTTCCCACCAGGGCTGATCAACCTGCTGCAGGAGGAAGCTGGGCTCAATCAATTTGCTTTATCTGTGAGCAACCCACGTTGTTCTTCCTTATCTCCTCTCTCCCATTTAGATAACAATTTCTTTGTTTATTTATTAGAACTGAACTTGTAGATGATTGTTGTATTTTCTAGGAACTGCAGATTATCGTTTTCTGGCTCCTCCCTTTCAGGGACAGGGGTAACTCACACTTACATCCTTCAGTGCAATATTACACAAATTATGCTGCTACCTTAAATACCCAGGCACTTTACAAACTTTGTTCCTGTTCAAGATGTGGGTGTGTAAATACAAGCTCACATCCTGAGCTGGCATCATCTCCAAGCTGTTCTTGACACCGGAATGTGCCTGTACAAGTGCAGGTCCATCATAATTTGTGTGGAATCCATCCTGCTAATTTTACATTTAATCACTGGGGTTTTTTATATGTATTCCAGGTATTCTTCCCTAGCTGGCATTTCAATGGAGAGAGACCACATGAAAGATCTCAGAAGGTACCTGGCACTGAAATATATCCAGTACCTCGTCCTGTCTTCCTCCAACGCTGTCAGCACCCTCCTGGGGCTGCTGGGCAGCGCGTACACCATGATCCTCCTGCAGTCTGCCAAGGTCTCCTCCAAGTCCACTGCAGTCCTCATTTCCAGCCTGGCCCAGGCAGACATCCTGGTTTTCCTTAGCCTTGTTTCTGACGTGGTTTTGGGCAGTTTTGGTGCAGGTGTCTCTCCCTCAGGCTCAGCCCTGGCGCGGAACCTCCTCGCGGCCAACGCCCACGTGAGCTGTGTCCTGCTCAGCTGCGTGGCCTTGGAGGCCTATCTGATCACCTTCCTGCCCTCGCAGTCACGGCCCCTGCGGACAGTCAGGAATGCCAGGCTGATATCCAGGGTGATCTGGACACTGGTGGCCACAGAGTGTGCCCTGTTCCTCATGGATGACCACCTGAGGGCCAGCGGTGCCTCCGTTCCCTCCCACGCCCCTTTGAGGCTCCTGTTCCAGCTCTCCAGCACAGCCACGGACCTGCTCAGGTCCCTCAGCTACATCCTGGGAATTCTGCTGCGGATTATCAACGTGTACATCTACTACAAGATATTTTTCAGCATGTCTCCCAGGTCTAGACTCAAATCCAAGTAGGGCGTGTTCCCTCTGGGAATGCCGGAACAACACAAGACTCTTCAAGGCAATTCCAAAGCATTTGGAAATTGCTCAATTACCAAGTCCAAGGCTCACCAGGGAGTTTATACCTTCCTGATTGCTGGTGCTGTTCAGTTGAGAAGGGTTTGGGGCTGAGTAGCCCCTTGGCATCGAGACACCACAGCTGCCGTGTCTTTATTTAGACTTTATTCACTGTACAGGTGAAGCAAAAGATATTTCATGGTTGTAAATCAACCTCACTATTTTTTATATAAAAAGGCTGCTTAAAGGCTTCCTCAGGGATGTGTTGAGCCAAGAGCTGTGTAGTTGTTTACTAAAGACAGGATCTATGTCCCAAAATATTCCTAAGTCAGGTGGCCCCCCACCTGGGATGGAGAGACAAGGTGAGCACCAAGATGCCCAAGGTGGGCTTGTGGCATCAGCCCCACCTGGAGAATCCCTGGGACAGAGAGGGGCTGAGCTGCCACACCTTGGAACATTCCCAGAGCTGTTCTTGGGGGGTTGTCACAGCAAAGCAGGAAACAGCTTCTCTCACATCCTTCTTCAGGAATAAAGAGCTGGAAAGCTGGAATGCAGCTGTTTGCTGCAGCCTTTTGAGGTGGAGAGAGTTTGAGAACCCCCCTGTGTGGAGGGTTCCATGTGCTGCACCCAGAGGCATCTCCAGTGATTCCATGGCTGTGGGTTTAAAGGCAGGGAGGGATTTGCTGGGATTAGCAGACCTGTCCCACCTCTCCTGGCAGTGGTGTGGAAGATCATGGCCACCGATGTCCCTCTGACCACACCGGGGCTTGGGTGGATGTGTGAGAGCTGCTCCCATCTGGTGATTCCTGGGATTTCCTCAACACTCTGGGATTTTGTCACCAAAGCCCAAAGTGCTTCAGATACCTCTGACACTGCTCAATGCACACGTGGGTACTTCCAGATCCTCCTGACTTCACATGGGAGACACCCCCAGCTCCAGGTACAGACTGTGACAAGGAGAGACTGAACTTCTGTCAGAGATGTTCTGCCATCTCCAGATCTTTCTGCCATCCCCAAATCCTCGTGCCATCCCCAGATCTTTCTGCCATCTCCAGATCTTTCTGCCATCCCCACATCCTCGTGCCATCCCCAGATCTTTCTGCCATCCCCAGATCTTTCTGCCATCTCCAGATCTTTCTGCCATTCCCAGGTCATGGCTGTGGTACCAGCAGCGAGTGCTGAGTGCTGACTTTGCCTCTCAGGAGACTCCAAAGGAAGCTCTTCCAAAGACTGGGGATCAGTAAAAGTAAAGCAGAAATGTAATCAAGTCAATTAAACCCTTGGATGAGCTTTCCCAAACAAAGCTGCTCCCATCAGCAGGAAGGATGTCCTATTACCTTGATGCACTGTGATAACCTGTTCTGGCTCCTGAAGCCTGAAGTGAGACGCTCCCAGGAGAGACAAAATGTTACTTGAAGTGCTGTAATTAATAAAAATCTATTTTGTTAAAGCCTGGGCATTATTTATGTATTTTTGCTGAGGTTCTGCTAGAGAGATCTAGAGGAGATGATTATTTTGTTACAGCCCGTGTTTGGCAAGGTTTTTACAGTGAACATTTAGACCACATTTGACTCCTTGGTTGGCAAAGAGGGACAGAGAGAGCCCAGTGACAGGGGATGTTCTATCTCCTGTCCTATCTTAGCAAATTCAGAGTTTTGCTGCAGTTCCTGGCAGCTGGTCCCCATCAGCCCCACTTCTGGTCACCTTTGCAGATGGAGAGGAAACAAAACCCTGCACAGGATGATCAAACTGATAAATGGGAGAGTTCCCCCTGTCAGCAGACAGCCACCAGAGAAGACCCAGGGGCTGCTGGTGGTTTTGCTGTGCTGCTCATGGCTGCTGTGGGGGAAAGCCCTTCCTGCTGTCCTCCAGGGCCAAGAGCTGCTCTGTGCACAGCCAGCAGCGAGGGGAGGAAGTGAATTCCCAGGGGAATGAGCCCTTGGCTTTTCCCTGGGCTGGTGCCACGTCTGTGCAAGGAACAGCTGGGGTTGATCTTGGAGATCCCTTCAAGCTTGGTGATTCTCTGAGGACCCAATGTCCCTGCTGGGAGCAGCTGGGGTTTGTGGCAGCGGCCAGGCTGAAAGGGGAGGAGATGCTCCACAAGCACGAGGAAATTCTGGGTCAGAACACCAGGCTTGGAGAGATCTGCACATCTGGGACACCCAAAGCACTTTGCAGTCAAGGACAGACCCTCCATTCCCTTTGTTCACATCCTCATTGGAAGTTTCCAAATCCTTGAAATAAAGAGGGCTTCTCCACAGCTCAACTAAAACACACGAGCTATTTTTATTTTCCACTTGGATACAATTCTCTGAGTGGTTTTGGCTGGCTCCTGGTGCTTGATGTAGCTGTGGCTGAGGAGTCAGGTCATTCTCTGAAAAAGAGCTCAGAATCTGCCTTTGCCAAGAGCTTGGAATTACAAAATCATGGAATGGTTTGGGTGGGAAAGGATCCTTAAAGTTCATCTAACCCATCCCCTGCCATAGCAGGGACACCTTCCACTATCCCAGGGTGCTCCAAGCCCCATCCAACCTTGGATGGCCTTGGACACTTCCAGGGATGAGGGAGCCACAGCTTCTCTGGGCACCCTGTGTTTAACTTGGAGCTATTTCCTGCACCAACCCCCCCAATCCATCCTCTCCAGGACCACAAAAACCTTTTCTGGGGTGCAGGGAGAGGCACCCATCCCTGCAACTGGGAATTCCTATGGAAGCACAGATGGGCAGGACACAGCTGGCATGGGGCAGCTGCAGGAAAGCATTTCCCTCTTACGAGAGGCTCACACTTGTGTGAACTGGATTTGTGTAAACGTTGCCTCTTGGAAGAAAAGTGGTTTAGATTTCACTGCTTGTCAGTGAGGGTCAGCCAGGACTTACATCACTGCAGCAGCACCATGTGAGCAGAGAGGTAAAATAAAAAGATTTTTGGAACAGATACGTAATAGTTCCCATGAAAGGGGAATTCCCATGCCATGGGAATGACCAGAATCTTAAAATTATATGGCTGAGGTTACACAGCATGTTTACCTTACTCAATGATTAAGGCAAGAAGGGAACTTTTCTCCTACTTTTGCTGGGAAACCTCTTTCAAAGGAAGTTTGATAATAATCCAGAGAAAAGCAAAGATTGGGACAGGAAGGTGTTTTTCTACAACTAAGTCAGTTTTAGAGATGAGTTTTCTGAAGCACCGATAATCCAGACACTTGGGTTGAGACCTCACACAACTCACAGAGCAGATTGAACTGAGGAGATGGGTTTGCTCCCTGCAGTAAACGACCGTGTTAGAAGGCATGGAATGTTTTTGGGAAATGTTGCTATTTTGAGATCAAAATTCCGGAAAATTAGGGGTAGTTTGGTTTCTTCTAACAGATGCCGGCTCCGTTTTCTAGAATTCACAGCTGTTTCTCCAAATGCCATTTAAAGGACCTCCGGGGGTGTTTAATAACAAAACCAAGTGCTCTCGAAAGTGCGGGAAGGTGTTTGGCCCCGGGCTGGGAGCAGTGAGCGGTCCCGGCCGTGTGTGACACGTCCCGTCCGGGGGGTTCTGGCTGCGGCTCCCGCTGCCCGCAGCATCCCTGGCACCGCTCCCGGCCCGGGATCGCCGCTCTCGCTGGCGCATCGTGCCCTCTGCTGGGAGAGACGTGGAGCAAACCAGCCCAGAGGAAAATCCTGCTGTGCTAGAGCATCCTCCGGAGACTTCGGACAAAGGCAGGCAGCTGCAGGGCAGGGGGAACGGCTTTGGGATGAAGGAGGGCAGGGTCAGGTGGGATATGGGGAAGGAATTGTCCCCTGTGAGGGTGGGGAGTGCACAGGGTGCCCAGAGAAGCTGTGGCTGCCTCATCCCTTGAAATGTCCAAGGCCAGGTTGGACAGGGCTTGGAGCACCCTGGGACAGTGGAAGGTGTCCTTGCCACTGGATGGGATTTAAGGTCTGTTCCCAAGGGACCAGTCTGTGACCCCACAATGTGGCACAGCAGGCAGCAGGTCATGGCCAGCTCCACAACTGGTCGCCAAACACATCTTTCAGTAGCAATTTCAATGGCATCTTTCAGTGGCAATTCCCCTTTATTCAGATCTGGTTTTGGGATCTCTCCCTTGCACGGTGCAGCTGTGCCAAATAAATGCCCCAGGGGCTGTTTGTCCACTCCTTTGCCCCCAGGATGGTTTGGGCCAGGACAAGCCATTGTCACACAGAGTCACTGTGCTCTGCACCCTCTGGCTCAGGCTCTGGCCCTGCTGGAGATATCCCGGGTGGATATCTTACAGCATAATTAGGGATGGAGATCCCAGATGGATATCTTAGAGCATAATTAGGGATGGATATCCTGGATGGATATCTTACAGCATAATTAGGGAAAAAGGGATTGTGGCTGCAGGAGTGGCTCGGGAGGCTGTTGCTGGAGAGCTGAGTTTTGTGTTCAGGCACCCACAGCTGTGAGGATGTGACAGGGATGGACAAGGACTGGCTCTGGGGGTGACACACTGAACATTTTGATTCCATCCTTTCCCTCACACTGACCCCCATGTTTTCCTGAAGCTAGGCTGGACAGGCATCCAAACCAGAAGCATCTGCATCAGCAGTGTAAATAAATTGCATTTGTGATGTTTGGATTCCATAAATCTATTGCTCTTGGCTTTTCCCTGAGCGTGCTGAGGAGCAGAGGGACGGAGTCCCGGGCTCTGATCTGTCTCCAGGCCCACGGAAGTTTGTTTACAGAGCCGGGTGACCATGGGGAAGTGTGGGACCCTGCCTGTCCCTCCCAGGAACTGTCATTTCCCCCAGCCCTTTCTGGAAGCAGCTCCTGGAACAGCAGCTGGAGCTCCCAGGGGCTGCGACTCCCAGTGCCCAGCTGCCACCGGCCACCATGGAATGGTTCTGTTGGAAAGGGCTTTAAATGTCACCTAATCCAACCCCCTCCATGGGCTGGGACACCTTCCACTCGACCAGGCTGCTCCAACCATCCGTCACCTTCCCGTGCAGCTCCAACTCAGCACCCTGGGCTGCCTCCCCTGGCACATTCCCCAGCCCAACTCGTGCTGTTGCCACGGTGGGGAGCCAGAATCCTTCGGGAAGGGCTTTATCTGTCCAGCACAGCCCTGTCCCCAGAGTGGGCTAAATCCCTCCTGGAATTCAGAAATCAGGACCTGGGGCACCCCACCTCCCGCCAACACCAAGCCCTGGCAGGGCTGAGTTTGTTCTGTTTGCTGCAAACTTGAGTTTGGTGGAAAACCCAGCACCTCACTGGTTTAAAACTCAGAGCAGATGCATCACCACAGGAGGTACCAAACAATTACTTAAAACTGATTTTAGTGAATTTCTTTTTGCTTTTATTTTTTTTTTTTAAAGCAGTGGGGTAGGAATATTTATTCCCTCAACTTTCCTGGGTGAGCCATGAAAATTCTCCAGCTTCTCCCCCAGGGATGTTCTCATGGGCATGAGAACACCGAAAAAAGGCATTTTCCTTGTAAACACCGTGGTTTGCTGGAATTCACCCCAGAACAGAACCCCCACTGAAGTGAAGAGGTCACACTAGAAGCAGATACTTCACCATGGTTTACATTTTCAGATGGAGGAAGGCACAGAAGCACAGGAGATTTTCCTCTGCCTGCTGAACAAAACCAGGAGATGTGAATCCTGATGGACACCAACCTCAGGGCTCCACTCAGGGCTGGTTTGGGGCTCTCCAGGGCCTGGGGACCTCCAGGGCTTGCAGACTTTGACCCCACCTTGCCTCAGTTCTATTCCCTGTTACTTTCCTTTAAATCCCCTACACCTTGTAGACATCAGAGCCATTTGCAGCTTTTGGCAGCTTTTTTTCCAGTCTCCTTTCCTTAGGATGGGCTGTTTGCCCAGGTAACTCTGAGGAAGAGGAGGAGGAGGAGGAGGAGAATGAAGGGATGCCAACCCCATTTTCCCTCTGGGCTGGAAGGTGGGTTATGCTTCAGACCACCCCACCTGAGCCTGGCAGAATTTTCTGCCCCAATTTTCAGTCTTAGGGCTCCAAGCCTCACTGTTGATCAGCTGCATGAGAGAATGCAGATTTGCCTGTTCCATGGCTGATCCAAGATGCAGGAGAAGCTCAGCCCCAGGAACACACGGATCCTGCCATGTGGAGGGGTGTTATTCCAAGGGTGAGCTTTGCCCAAGGAGATAAATAACAAAGAATGGGAAAAACATCAAAAGGAGAGGGATTTTCTGTGAAGAAAATGGGCTTTTCTCTGAGGAGGCTGCAGTGAGAATGAGAGGGAGGAGGCATCAGGAGCCTCGTGGAGCTGCTGGCCTTGCATCCAGGCAAAATCTGCTCCTCACTGAGGTCAAAAGTTGTATTTGCTTTAGAGAAAAGCCTTGGAGCTGCAGCTCCTTAATCCAAGAGCAACAACCCTGCATGTCCCGGGGAGGAGGGAGGAGGGAGAGCCTTTCAAGCTCCAAGTGGGATGGAATGACTGCAAACCCCCACTCGTGCAACCCCCCCTCTCCCAGTGGGGTGAAGCTGCCAGGACCTGCTGTTCCAGGGCTCAGAGGCAGCTGCCAGGACCTGTTGTGCCAGGACTGAGACATTTTCATGCCAACTGGTGCCAAAAGCCAAGGAATCAGGGGTTTCTGACACCAAGGCTGGATGCTTGACCACAGGGAGCTGCTCTCCTGGGAATCCCAGTGCTCCAGAGGTGGATCCTGAGCTCAAAGGCTGAACCACAGCTTGGGATCTGTGCACAGAGGAGGGGCTGGGAAACTGCTTAAAATCCATCAGCTAGAAGGGGGAAAACACCTCAAATTGGAACTACAGAATGGCTTCAGCCTCCTTTCAGATTCCTGAGAAATTTCAGGCTCATCTTGCTCTTTTTTGCCCATCTTCCTTTGTGCAGAAGGCAGCTGACATCACTCCTTTAATTATTTGGGTGTAAAAGACTCAATAACCTGTTTCAAAGTGATCTTTGAATTCAATGATCTGCACGTTTCAGTGACAAGGCAGGAGGCCCAAAAAGCAGCTGGAAGAAGGAAGGCATTTTTGAATACCTACATGGACAGGGAGCAGAGATGAAAAGCAGATGTTGGAGGCAGCTGCATAAAACAAATATTGAGGAGGCCAGAGAAGAGATCATAAAGAAATAATATCCCCCGTGATGATCTCTATTGCTGGTTAGAGCAGGTTTTTAGGCAGACAGGTTTTAATCCAGTCAGGTTTTCAGCCAGTCAGGTTTTGGGGCAGGGAGGTTTTTAGGCAGACAGGTTTTAATTCAGTCCAGTTTTTAGCCAGTCAGGTTTTTAGGCAGAAAAATTTTAATCCAGTGAGGTTTTTAGCAGACAGGTTTTTAGTGAGTCAGGTTTTTAGCCAGTCAGGTTTTTGGGCAGTCAGGTTTTTAGGCAGTCAGGTTTTTAGGCAGCCAGGTTTTTGGGCAGTCAGGTTTTTAGGCAGACAGGTTTTTGGGCAGTCAGGTTTTTAGGCACCACCTTTTGCCCCTCTCCTAAAGCTGTGGCAGTTTGTAGCCACATCAATACCCCAAAACCGCCAGGAGCCCCAAAAAGCATCACTCCAACCTTCTCTGGGGCTGGGTGATGGCTCCACCTGCAAAATCTTGGCAATCTCACCCTCTCCTCTCACTCTTCTCCCCTGACTCCATGGGATGTGCTCATGTGAATTATGGTTTCCCTGAATTTTCATTAAGAGCAAGGAAATGGAAGAAGTGAATCCCAACTTCTACTCTTTTCTTCCCTGGGAAGCGGAAAAAAGCCACAAAGGGGGAAAGAAGGGGTTAATTAGTTGCAGAATAAAAGATCTTTGTTTCCTCTACAAAGCAAGCCATGTTTTGTAACCTTTTT
The DNA here is from genome assembly GCA_013399225.1 of Rhipidura dahli. Taxonomy (NCBI): domain Eukaryota; kingdom Metazoa; phylum Chordata; class Aves; order Passeriformes; family Rhipiduridae; genus Rhipidura; species Rhipidura dahli. Next base: position 321,767 of record VXAC01008003.1, on the reverse strand, counting down.
CATTAAATCCCTCAAGATTATGGCCGTGGTTGGTTAATTATGAGCAGACTCCTCCAGGCAGCCCTTCCATGCCCATCATCAGAGGCTGCTCTGGTGGTGACAGTGGCAGATGTCACCCCCACACCGTGTCCTGCCCTTCTCCCCTGCTCAGTGCCCTTCTCCTGTCACAGAGCCAACCAGGAATGTCCACACTTGTGGGGAAATTGTCCCCCCATTGTCCCCACAATGGGGCACGGTGCCCTCTAAACCCCAGCCCACGCTCATGGAGTCCTTTAAGGTGGAAAAGCTCTGTGAGATAATCAAGTCCAACCATTCCCCCAGCACTGCCAAACCCACCCCTGCCCCAAGTCCCCAAGTGCCACATGGACACGGCTGTCACACCCTCAGGGATGGGGACTCCACCCCTGCCCTGGGCAGCCTCTGCCAGTGCCTGACCACCTTTTTCCATGGAAAACCCCAGGGGAGTGAAACCCAGCCCAGTCCTGTAACAGGGATAATGCCCAATGCTTCCAGAGGCTTTGGAGTTTCACTGTAAATCACCTGCAGAAATCAAAATTAGGGCTTGGAAGGAAATAAAAGTGACCAGTTTTGGTCAAGTTCAATTCTTTTCTGGCTGGTAATTCTCCCTTGCTCTCACAAATGGAACACAAATGTCTCATCTGTTCATAATCCAACTTTGGAGAGTTCTGTTTGCTCCTTCCTCCAAGAAATCAGAATTCCCAATCAGCCCAATCATAAGTTCATCCTCTGTGCATTTTTCATCAATCTCCACCCCCAGTGCAGAGCTGGCACAGGCCTGGTGCAAACTCCAACTTCATTTCAGCTCCTTCAGCTCCTTCCCCAAGCAAAGTGATGGTGAAAGGGTATCACAGAAAGATCTGAATTCCTTTTTTCCTGGTATGAAACTGAGAAAAGATGAAACCAAGCTGTGGCAAGATCCAGGCTTGCTCAGGCATTATTATCCCACTGCAGATTAAGACCTGACCCAAAGCACCAAGGAGCTCTTGCCCTGCCTGGGAGAGGCTTTCACTCCAAAGTGATTCCCCACAACTGGGTGTGAAGAAAGGAAAAATCCACTTTTCTCTCAGTGTGTCCCATTTGCCTTCCCCAGCCCTGTGGATGCCCCTGGAGAGGGAATGTGCCCTGAGCACGAGGGGCCATCAGCCCTTCCCCTGCTTCATCCAGACCCATCAAAGGCCCACAGATGGTTTCAGCCCAGATTTAATACAAACCACAACAATAAAACCATTTTCCCCTAATAAATAAAATCTATAATAGTCACAGTCCTGCTGCAGAGATTAAATCCCTTAAATTAAAGTAAATTAAATACTGCTGCTGGTGATTAAATACATCCTGAGACACTTGGTCCTACTCAATATAAACAAAACTTAAGTCAAGTTCCTGAGCCACAAAAGTGCTTGTCAAGGCAGGTTTCTCTTTGACACAACTGCTGAAGATGACACATTTCCTTGTCTGCAAGAATTCTCCAAAGAGAAAACTTCAGGCAATGAAAACAGTTTGGCATTTCACCAAGTATTTAAAATATTTAACAATGACCTTGAGAATTAGACGAGGATCCAGTTAAAACCCTGGTTTAAGGGGGGAAAAAAAGGACAAAAATATGTTTCCTTGCAGAATCTGGTCCTGATGTGTGTTTACTGCAGACTTTATCTCAGCTATGCCCTGGACACAATGAAAATGAGCTTAAAAACAAAGGAAAAGGAAACAAGTTTAACTCCTTGTCTTAGAACTACCCTGTGACCCAGGGAATTAATTGAATTTCCAGAATACCTGACCACTTCCTCCCAAAGAGTCAAACAGTTGATCAGAACAAGGAGAGGGACTAAATCTTATGCTGATGAAGAAATCGGATTTTTTTTATGCATGGAAAGGGTCTCAGTGGCTCATTGCTGGCCCAGTAAGGGAGCCGTGGGTCTGCCTTGGACACAACCACTCCAGGCAATCCCAAGGGAGTATTCCAAGGGCATCAGCTCCTGTACTTTGTGGATGAGGGCAGATCATGTGGAAGAGCCCAAAGATGAGACCAGAGTTCTCTGGTGGGTGCATTTCTCTGCCATTTATTATTTCTAAACAAAAGAACAACTTCAGCCCATTTTAAGGCTGATTTTGCACAGAATAGAACCTAAGAGGTGTGTGCTGCCCTGGGTGCTGATGGGATGTGTTGTCTGTGTGGTGAAACTGCTCCTTTCCTCTTTTATCAACCTGAAAAACGAGCCCTGGAGCACCAGGTGTTTCTTCTGCCCGGGTTTTGTGGTCCAACAGACAGGAAAATGGGCTTTTGGTGGGGAGATCCCATAAGTCCTGACACACCTGTGTGACTCTGTACTCAACGAGTGTCCCCCTGTCAGGCTGAGAAGCTGGGTCACCTCTTCTTCCCACGTTGTGGGGTCCTACCAGGTTTCCTTGTCCCTCCTAGCAGGTGCATCCCTGGAGGGAGAACCCCCACAACATTCCCAGGGGGTGAAGCTGGGCTTGGTGAAAGGCCAAGGAAATGGGGGTGTCCCCAAGGTGGAAAGCACAGAACAAGGAAAGAGGATGGATGTGATGGCCCTGGGTACTCTGTGCTTTAACCTCTGCTGCCATTTTATGGATTATTAACTGGCAATTCCTTAGGTATTTCCCATAAACCCAGGATTTAGAAAGGAAAACAGAACCATCTCATTTTGCCAGCACATGGAAATTTGCTTCAGTCTCTGCATTTAGGTTTAGCTTTTCACATTGAGAGGGTTTTCCCCAGCTCCCAATCACTCAGTGGTGCTCTTCCCATAAATTGATGGATTTAGGAAGTGCCAAAAGCTCCCAGACTTCCAGCCACAAAGAAAGATTAAAAATCATTTAAGTTATAATTGGCCACAAAATGCCCTTTGTGTGTTTAGAAGACGTGTGGCACTTGGGGACGTGGTTTAGTGGTGGCCTTGGCAGCACTGGGTTAATGATGGGAATTAAAGAATTAATTAAAGAAACCCCTAAACCCAACAATATCTTTTTTATTATCTTGTACCTCTTTGGAGGCTGTAGGAAACCACGTCATGGATCAACACTCCAAGTATTATTCCAACAAAGATCAAAACAAGCACTCCAGACCTAAAGAGCACATCCAAAGTTATGCAAACAATTCCAAGGAGATCCAGCCATGCCAGCAGCCCTGCCAGGGGGGTGCTCTTCAACTGAGAAGGGTTTGGGGTAAGTTGGGTCAAAAAGAGTAGAAAAGGAAAAAAGTTGGTCGAACTTAACCAAGATTCAAGACCTGAAACTGGGTGAGATCCACCCAAGCTCCCAGAAGGATTCCTCACCATCTTCATCATTCCATATTTGGTCTTGCAAAGCCAGGTTGCACAGGGTTTGGAGCAGCCTGGGATAGTGGAAGCTGTCACTGCCCATGGTAGAGGGTGGCACTGGGTGAGCTTTAAGTTCCCTTCCAACCCAAACCATTTTGGGATTCCATGATCCTTCATTTTCTTTAATTTCCATAAAGCATTCGCGTGCTCTGCAGTTATTTTCTCCCTTATGTGTGTTATGTTTTAGCTCATTGGGTGTGTTAATGGTTACTGTTGTCAATAACAGGGTTTCCAAACAATTTTTGGATGACTTTGTGAACTGGCTGCCAGCTGGACAGAACGTGGAGCTGAGCTCTGACTTTCTAGTAAATGTTTGTCAAGGAAAATGAGATTTCTTAAGGGACATGGAAAATTTTTCTAAGATTTTCATTGACTTTCCCCTCTATCCTCAGTTTTGGCATCTGACATGGATCCACCAGGATTTGCTGATGGATGGCAGGACATGGAGGGTCACAAGAATGTGCTCAAGACCAAACCCATCCCGGGCATTGCTCAGCGAAGGAGAAGCAACACCAAGACTGCACAGAGCAGGCAAAGACTGAGCTTATCTTGCTTATTAAAGCTACACATTTATCACCAGGAGAAAATCAGTAATTCCCAGCTCCAGGGGCGTGGGGAGGAGCTGGTGCTCTCCTTGCAGCTGGCAAAGCCAGCGGGTCCAACGTGCCAAACACGTCCCCCTCGTGCTGGGAGATAAAGCTCACGTTGAGGGAGCACAAACAACAAGGACCAGCCACACGAGGCTCCGTTAATCACTTCCATGTGCCCATTATTAGCTGGGAAGGCTGAAAGGGAGGGAGAGATCAAGCAGGACTAGACTGATTCAGACTTCTCAGCAGCAACACTGTGGATCTTTATTAAATCCGGAGTGCTTGAGCTGGGCCGGCACCTGCTCTGCTGCCGTGGGCAGGATGAGCATCCGTGAGCCAGACAAGGATGCACAGAATCATCTCAGCCCTGGAGTACATCCATGGGGTGAGACCAACAGCCACCCAAAAAGTGAGAGCTCTCTGCCCCCAGAAGGTTGTCCCCTGTCCCAGCCAAGCTGTTGTGTTCAGCACAGCTCCACCACACCCGTCATTCCTACAGGGACCCAACAGCCGGACAAAAACCAGTGCCTGGGAGCAGCTCAGTGAGGCCACACGGCCCCAGTGCTGGCTGTCAGTGCAGCTCTGCCCTGCTCAGTGACATGCAAGCACAAGGCAATGATCATTTCAAGCTATTCCAGCAATTTATCCCTTAGGAGAAATGTATCACCCGGAAAACCACCGGCGTTTGCTGCAGCTGTGGGGCCGGCTCTGGGAAGCGCTTTATGGCTCTGCCTAAATATTTGGGTTTCTGCTCTCTCCATGTTTCCATCAGCCTGCTAATCACCCTGTAAAAATAGGAATTCCTGCTTTAAGGAGATAATGAGCAGCTGCAGGGATCAAACATGGCAAAGACACCCAGTGCTCCAAGGCAGCTGCCCGGTGTTCCTGCTTCCCACCGAGGTCTTTGCTCCACGTGAAGCAGAAGAAAAGCTAAATGAAGATCTAAAGCAAGCAATGTCCATTTGCTGTTTCCTGATTTAATTTCACATGGGCCTGGCACAGTCCAGCTTGTCCAGGGGTTTGGGTGAGCTCCTCACTTTGCACAGTCTGTGCTGGGAAGTGACTGGTTCCCGGATTGCAGGTAAAAATCTCCCGTGGCACCACAGCACAGGTGAGGGATCATGGAATTGTTTGCATGGGGAGCAACCTGAAAGATTATCCATTTCCAACCCCCTGCCATGGGCAGGGACACCTTCCACTATCCCAGATTGCTCCAAGTCCTGTCCAGCCTGGCCTTGGACACTTCCAGGGATCCAGGGGCAACCACAGCTTCTCTGGGCACCCTGTGCCAGGGCCTGCCCACCCTCACAGCCAGGAATTCCTTCCTGATATCCGATTTAAATCTAACTGTTTTCATCCTAAAGCCATTCTCCCACGTCCTGCCCCTCCATCCATCACCCAAAGTCTCTCTCCAGCTTTCTTGGAGCCCCTTCAGGCCCTGGAAGGAAGGTTGCTCATACATTTATTAATTTAGGGGGAGATATGTCCGTGAGACCAAGCTACACGTTTGTGTTAGAGAGGCCTCCAAGCTAAAATCGCAGGAATAGTTAAGGAGTTGCACAACCACATTGTATGAAAAGCAGGAGAACACATTTGCAGTGACCCTCAGGAGACAGAGTTTGGCAAAGCACTCAGTGCTCTTGGTGAAATAAAACATGCCCTGCAATGCTTTTGCTGATGATATCAAGTGTAATATTCAATGGTCTTCAGAGGCTGAAAGCTGCACTGCTGCTTTTGGATTAAAATGAATCGATTCGACTTTAAATTAACAGCAGATGACTTGTGGGAATGTCTATTCCCATATTTACAGCTTTGGACTATTTTTTATTCTTTAGAAGTGTTACAGCTGAGGGCAGCATTCCCTGGAGCTCCAGGTAGGCAACAAAACCCATCATGACCAACATCCAGCTTGGCCAGCCCACGGCAGCACCACCCCAACCCCCCAAATTTAGAAGTGCAGGCTTAAAAAAGAGCAGATGCTCAACTTCTGCCAAGGGCTGGGTGTGACTGAGCACGTGCTGGAATGTTTTGCTGACTCCAAGCCCTGCTCTGGCAGAGGACAGGTATTTATAGCACAGGTGAGCCCCACCCGCAGCACTTCCTAAAATCCTGGTGGATCTGGGAGCTGCTGAGAGCAGCAGGAGCTCCTCAGGCTGGGATGAGGGAGCCAAGGCTGGGTGCTGCTCATCCACACCCTGCTGCAGGTCCCCAGCACTGGAAGGGACCTTCCAGACCGTCTCATTCCAGCTCCCTGCAGTGGGCAGGGAACCCTCAGCCAGACCAGGCTGATTTAAACCCCTGATCCATGGCTTGGATTTTCACTGGGGCAAGGTCAGGGAAGGGTTTTCCCCCACTATTCCATCACCTCCTGCCTCAGTCATTCCCAGATTATTCATTCCCACACCTGCACCTGCCAGAGTCCAGCTCAGGCTGCTTTGAACCCCATCCCAGCAGCATCAGGCTTAGGGATGCTCCTGTGGTGCCACAGCTGCACCTGGCTCCAGCCCTTCCTTAGCCAAGGACTGAAATAACGAAGCAGAACTCCCTGGCAGCTCTGCAGGGAGGGTTTCACACTCGTTGCACTGCCTGTTGTGCAAGCTGGAACTTCTGCACTTGCAGGGGAGAGCAGGTGACATCTGGCCCTGGCCCCAGAGGGCAGGAATTTACTGAGCATCCACACAACATTGTGAGCCCAATCCAACTTTCGCAGAATCACTGAGGGTGGGAAAGGCCTCCAAGACCATCAAATCCAACCAGTGCCCCATCCCCACCTTGTCCCCAGCCCAGAGCACTGAGTGCCACCTCCAGTCCTTCCTTGGACACCTCCAGGGATGGGGAATCCAAACCTCCCTGGGCAGCCCCTGCCAAGGCCTGACCACCCTTTCCAAGGAGAAATCCTCCTCGTGTCCAACCTGAACCTCCCCTTTTTCTCAGGCCACATCCACTGATGGAACTGAAGGCAGGTGGCACCTCTTGGCTACCCTGCCTGTCCTGCTCAGGCTCCACGCTGCTCCTGGCAGCTCTGAGACCCCTGGACACCCCCAGCACTGAGCCAGGAAAGTCACCAAGGGCAATGAATGGTCCCAAAGGCATCTGTGGGCTGTAGGTGGGTGATGACACTCGTGGCTGAGCACAGCAGCACAGCCTCTTCTCTCTCCTGGCATTCCGTGTCTGCCCACAGGGTTTGTGCTCCCTGCCCTCGGCACACGGCTGGAAAAGCAGCCAGAGGCAAGGCAGGAAGAGCTCCTGCTCCCCATGGCAACACCCAGCAAACTCTGGAGGCTGAGGCAGCTGCCAGAGCTCCATGGGCTCGAATGGTTTGCAGTTCCGGGGGGGCCCAGAGCTCGTCCTGCTTGTGCTGGGACACCTGGGCTGGACAGAGCCCCTCGGGGTGAGAACAGAGCAGGGCTGGCACACACAGCCTCCCCTGCTTCGTTACTCTTCGGAGTTAATTAGCACAGGATGAGCTGCCTGGGCAGCAGCAGCTCCAGCCCCAGCACTGCCAGGGGATGCTGGAGCTCCTGGCAGGGCCAGGACCCATCGTGGCACTGGGAATATCTGAAGGGTTTGTTTCTAACACTGTGTCTGCGAAAGCAAACATGCAAATGAGCACAAATGTCCCAGGAATTAGAGAGCTGTGGGATCACTAAGCTTGGGAAAGCCCTCTAAGATCATCGAGTCACCTGTTAATCTAAAACTGCCCCTGTGCCACTAAACCATGTCCTGAAGTGCCACACCCATGCGTTTTTTGAACACTTCCAGGGATGGGGACTCCCTGGTCAGCCTGTTCCAATGCCTGACCATGCTTTCCACGAAGAAATTTTCCCTAATATCCAACCTGACCCTCCCCTGGCCCAGCCTGAGGCCGTTCCCTCTCCTCCTGTCCCTGTTCCCTGGGAGCAGAGCCCCATCCACCCCGGCTGCCCCCTCCTGTCAGGGAGCTGTGCAGAGCCACAAGGTGCCCCCTGAGCCTCCTTTGCTCCAGGCTGAACCCCTTTCCCAGGTCCCTCAGCTGCTCCTGGGGCTCCAGCCCCTTCCCAGCTCCATTCCCTGCCCTGGACACCCTCCAGTCCCCCAATGTGTTTCTCATCATGAGGGGCCCTGACACTGCTGTGAGACTGTAAAAATGTGTTAAATTACCTGCCTTCCACCAATATAAAAAGCCAGGAAAAAAGCTCCTGGAGAAGTCTAAGTTTACCTGCAAATCAAGCCAAACAGGTTTTTCTCCCCCCTTTTTTTTTTTTTCCGTATGCTGCTGTCATGAAATGAGTTTGAACGTGGAGGTATCAAGTTCGCAGCAGTTTAAAAGTTAAACGTGGCCTGGAAAAGCAGAGCTTTCTAAAAGCTCTCATTGAGCCTTGTTCTCCCTGCTTGTGGCATAGGAGGCCTCCCACAAGTGCTCCATTCATGGGCACCTTGGCCACCAGAGCCCCTAAAATGGTTGGGGCAGCCCCAGTGGCTCGGCTTCATTAAAGGGTTTGTGTTTGGGGACGTGCTGTGGGTGCTTTCATCTCCCACACTCTGCTTGGGTTATTTTTACCCATCAGGTTGGAGGGCTGAGCCTTGGTCTGGCCACTTCTCCGTGCCCTGGGTGTTTGTGGAGCTCAGCCCGGAGCCAGAGCAGCCTCAGTGCTTCATCCAGCTCCAGAATCCTCCCAGATGAAGGAAAACTCACCCAAATAAACAAACCCAAAGGTGCATGGGCTGGGGGAAAGCCCGGGGACAGAGGGCAGCCAGCAGCCCACCTGCTCCTGGTGCAGCTCTGCTGGGCAGAGATTTTGCTGTATTTATGTTCCACAGCTCATTCTGGAGGGGTTTTTATATCATTTGCACTGGTTTGGGTAGCATTCCCTTCTGCTTCTTCCCCAGGAATTCCTCCCTGGGAGAGAAGAAACTTCCTTTCTCCCTTTCCAGCTTCCAACCTCCCTTTGGAGGACAGGGACACAGGCATTGTCCTCTGTGCTTCTGCCAGGCTGCAGACAGCTCTGCCTGGAGCTGGGAATCACATCCTGCTCCCCCAGAGACTCCTCTTCCCAGCTCTGCTGCCTGAAGGTGCCTTTCCCTGGATTCTGACCCTGTGCCAGATGATTTTGGGTTTGCCTGGGGATCTCTGCAACAAAGACAAGCCACGTGCCAGGAGTGCAGGTTGAGGTTTTCCAGGTGAGGAGCTGCTCCCAGCGCTTCCCTGGGGCTACAGGGATCCTGAAGTATTTTTTTCCTGGTTTTAATGTGTTCAAACAACTCCAGAAGTGACACAAACAGTCACTGAAATCAGTGGGGAGAGCTGGGACCCACATCTCAAACCTCTTTTTCTCTGCACTCCAAAGGTCAGTGAAAACAGCTCCCAAATTTCATTAAAAATGTCATTTTTTCAGCTTGACCCAAGAATCTGCATTGCTGTCGTTTGAGGAACCCTTAGACACCTGGCAAGTTAAAAAAAACCCTCTGAACTAGAGAAACTCTTTCTTTACAAAGACTTAGCCAGGTTTTCAAGCTCTGTTTTTCATCCCGTGCACCAGAACAGAGTGGCAGCTTGTGGAAAAAACTGTGTGAAGAAAATATAGAGAAAATATAAAGAAAATTCATTTTCTGACACAAAAACCCCGCAGACAACCAAAACTGTGGCATTTCTGAGCTTTGGAGGGCTCTGTTTGCAGCCTAAATCGATTTCACTGCTCTCTCAGACACCAGGTAGGACACAAATTCCACATGACAATGTGTGAAATTATTGTTATTTGTAGAAGCAACTTGTACAAGCCAACAAAATGGACTCAAACCCTCATTTGTGTCAAGGCAGCTCTGTAAAACACAATTATTTGTTTACAAAACCTTCCTCATCCTCTACCAAGGGGTTCCTACCCCACCTGAGCTCTTGCCCAGGCTGTGCAAATCCCATAATTGAGGCTCAAACCCCAATTTTTCAATGGAAGATGGGTGGGGAACCATTGGTTTGCATCCCAAACAGCACAAGGAGTTGCCAGTTGTGCTCATCCTAATCCATGGATGTGGATAAAGCAGGGCCAAGGGACACACAGGGAGCCTTTGGGAGTTACCCCAGACTTTGGGAACACAAAGCCCACCTGCCAATGACAACACTCAAGCTCTGCTTGTGACAGCTCCAGGATGTGCTCCTTGTGCGAAGCTTTCCCTCAGAAGAGAACAAGGGGAATCCCAAGGAATAGTCAGGAATCTCACAAGAGAAAATACACACTTTTACAGTCAGGTTTCCCCTTGTTTTCTCTAATCCAACACAGAAATCCCCAAGGAAATACATTTCTCAGAGCAAGCACTTCAGAAAAGTAAAATAAAATACACAGCAGTTCTTCCAGGATCCCTGGCATTTTCCACAGCTTCCATTAAGATTTCTCCAAGTCTTTTTCTGGGGGCTGAGTGTGTAAAATGCTGCTTGTACCTGTTTTGCCTGCAGTAAATTTGGTCAAAACAATAAATTGGGATTCCCTGCTGGATCCTGCCCTGGGTGGAGGAAAAGCCTCGTGGGATACCTGGCTACCCCCTGCACGTGGGATGACAAACACGGCAGTGACGTCTGGATTGGGAAAAAGCAAACATCAGGAAATGTCAGAGAGCAGCAGCTGGTAAATCCATACATAGGAAAACAAACAAGGCAGAGCTTTGATTGTCCAAGTTCACAGCAGAGGTTACTTTACCTTGGCAGAGCCACATCCACGACTTTCGGCTCGGAATTCCTTCGGCAGAGCTAAGCAAAACCATGTGTCCTCCTGGAACCAGGGGAAAGTTTAACTCCAGCACTGGGCAAAGGCAGGACTGGAGAAAAGGAGGCTCAGGGGGCACCTTCTGAGTCTCCACAACTCCCTGACAGGAGGGGCAGCCGGGGGGGGATCAGGCTCTGCTCCCAGGGGACAGGGACAGGAGGAGAGGGAACGGCCTCAGGCTGGGCCAGGGGAGGGTCAGGTTGGACAGCAGCAGGAATTTCTCCATGGAAAGGGTGCTCAGACCTTGGCAGGGGCTGCCCAGGGAGGTTTGGAGTGCCCATCCCTGGAGGTGCCCAAAGAACACCTGGAGGTGGCACTCAGTGCTCTGGGCTGGGGACAAGGTGGGCATCGGTCACTGGTTGGATTTGATGGCCTTGGAGGGTTTTTCCAGCCTCAGGGATTCTGTGAATTTGGGAGAGGTTCTGTAGGATTTTGGGAAATGGCAGGAGGGGTGTTTTGGGAAGCCTAAAGAGAACAGAAAGAGGGGAAATAATGTTTACAGAAGAGGTGCAACAACAACTTGACAGAGAAGGGAGAGGCTCTGGCAGCTCCTGCTGGTCAGAAAAATGTGGGATCAAAGCAGTGTTTAGGGAGGATCTGCTCCTTTTCAAAGTGCTCCAAGGAGCCACACTCAGGGAAACTGAGAGTGGTGAACTCTGTGACCAGGGACCTGCCATGTATCCGTGCTATTTAAAGATGTGTCAGGGTTAGGACAAATATAGGATCTGCTCAGAATGGTCTGACAAGTCACCTTGAGTTCTCACGGGAATATTTATTGTGAGCTTTGGCCAAGTGCAGCCACAGCCAGAGCTCCCAAGGGAAAACCTCCCTGTGCCACCATGGAAAACTGCCCTGCTCGGGCTGGAGCTGGAGCTGGAGCTGGAGCTGGCCCAGCACCCAGGAACACCTCAAGCTCTGGTCCCACTGCCCTGCACCTCTCCCAGGGGTCACTGGGACAAAGGCCACTCATGGTCCTTTTGTAGGAGATGGGGTGATGGCCCCAAGGACCTGGAGAAATTCCAGGCTATTTAATTGCTCCGTCTCCCTGAATTCCTCCAGAGTTTCCTGGAGTGTGCTTGTTTCTGCTTCCTGTCCTGGATCCCAGTGCAGCCGGGGCTGGACTCCCCTGGGAACGGAGTGAGAGCTGCTGGAAGGTGCTGCCTTGGTTGGGAACTCATTGTACTCCAGCCCTGTGAGGAAAATCCATCTGCAGCTCCTGGGGAGCTCCTGGGCTGGGCTCTGCCCTCAGCTCTGCCCTCAGCACTGACAGGGCTCAGCACATCCCAGCAGCCTCCACATCCCATCCTGTTCCAATCCCACCTCGAGTCCAACGGGGACCCAACTGTGATGTCTCAGAGCCCTCTGGGCACTTTGCTCCCTGACCTTCCCAACCCTCCCCAGGACAGGCTGCATGAAGAAGTCTGGAATTGGGCCATTTGGAAGCTTTTTGGCTGCATGAAGTTAATCCAAGCCTTTTCCAACCAATCCAGGGTAGCTCCACCAAAGCCTCAGCAAACCCTCAGCCGTGGCTGTGTCACTGCCCAGCTGAAAATGGGGACAATCCTCCCAAATTTCTTCTTGCTGAGCAGCAGATCTGCTCTGTGCCAGGGTGGGGATGGGAAGGGAATGGATGAAGGATCCTCAAGCCCATGGGACACACTCCAGGGCACCAGTCCCATGGAGCTTGGGCTGCATGTGCTGTTGTAAACCAGAAATCATCCTATTACCTCCCATTCCACAGCCAGTTTGGCTTGGGGGGCTCCAGCATGATTAATAATTCCTGAAATTGCATGGCAAGAAACAAGAAACCAGCAGGAAAGTCTCTAATCAGCCTCTGTAAGACTAGAGGGGTGGATTTGCTTCAGTCTATTCACTTCAGTCGATACAACCACTATTAAATGGTGAGTAAAATCCTTGCTTTACGTAAATCCTCTCCCAGAGGAAAAGCAAGACAGCGAAGGAGGGAAGACACAAACCCAGGAGAAAATCCTGTATTGGCTCCAAGTCACAGGAGCTGCAGTTGTCCTTCCCTGGCCACTTAGTGGTGATAAAATGGGAAGCCCATGAATTATGAGTGAGGGTCTCATGTTTCATGGAGGGCTGTTCCCTGGAGCAGGGATGTGATGGGGCAGCCACGCCTTCCCCAGGCTTGGAAGGACATCAGGAGTCAACAGAGGAAAGGTGAAAGGAAAAAAAAAAATAGATGCATTGCCCGGTTGGGGTTGCTTTCCTCTTTGAAACAAAGCTCTGGTAACAAAGGGAGAGGTTACAGAAGGAATTCCATCCTTATCTGGAGAGCTCCTGGACAGGGTGGCCTTTCCCTGGCGTGGTGAAGCTCCTCTTCCCTCAATGTCAAATGCTTTTAGCAAAGCAGCTTTTATTTGGTTTAACTCCTGGATTTCTGTGCTTGGTACTCTCTTTCCAACCTGGTGGCCCTGCAGAAATGCCCATCTCCTGTCAGGGGACACCAGTCAGCCTGGGCAGGAATTCTGGCTCATGAACTACAATCTTTGGGATGAATCTGAACTTCAGGCTGGACTTCCAGTGGATGCCAGGTGTTTGTTACAGGCTGGAGAAGGGAGGGTCAGGAGGAAGAAGGTCAGGTCCTGGTGTACCAGGGTTGGGGCTGTGAGGGCTCCCTGATGGGCCTTTTGGGGCCATTTTGGGGCCATTCCCAAGGAAATGCTTATCTGCATCTTCCAGGGATATGGAGCAAACCCAGAGTGGGCAGCCTTGACTGCTTAATTGCAATTAGTGAGGCGAGACCAAAGTCCCAGCAACAACTGGAGAGCAGGAGTGAAGCTGTGGTGGCATAACTCAAATAAACCCACTTGGATTTGCATAACACTGGGAGTTTGTGCCCCAGCAAAGCTCAGGCTGGGCAAGATTAGCTCTGCTAATGAGCTCTGCTAATGCAAGTCCTACAAGAGTGGCACAATTTGGGTGTTTGACCCTGGCTGGGCACAATCACAGAGCTCCCTGTGAGCCCTGGGCTCCAAAGTGCCTCATTTTGGGGTTCAGATGCAGAATCCCAGACTGGTTTGGGCAGGAAGGACCTTAAAGCTCATCCAGTGCCACCCCCTGCCATGGGCAGGGACACCTTCCACTATCCCAGGTTACTCCAACCTGGCCTTGGACATTTCCAGGGATGGGGCAGCCACAGCTTCTCTGAGCAGTCTGTGCCAGGGCCTCCCCACTGCCCTCCTTTGCAAGGAATCTCCAATCTGTGACTCAAACCTGGTCACTCAGAGACATTATTAACACACCAGCAATGCTGTGCTCCCTAAGGATTGAGAATCCCCCCTGCCTGTGCTGATGGATTTCTCTCCATGACATGCACACCATGGCTTTGTCTGGTTTTCCATTATTCAGCCCATGTGGCTTTTACCACTTCCCTTGGGAGCCTCCAGTGAAGCCCAGTCTCTGCATTGTTCCAAACATTTCCTGATATTCAGCTGCTTCTTCCTTCTATTCATGCCCAGCAGAATTGTGCTGCTGCCTGGCTGTGCCCTCGATTGTTTGGGGTGCTCCCAGCCCTTTGAAAAGGGGAGTTTTTGCTGTCAGAACCCAGAACAAATTCCCTGACTTCTCCTGTCCTTGGGGTTTGTTGATATTTAATCTCCCTCTGTGCTCTTGCCCGGGAACAGCAGCCAGCCCTGGGCTCGTTCTCTGTTGGTGTCTTCTCCCTTCATTTTGGCCCAGCCTGTGGTGGCTCTTCCTGCCTGTCTGGTTCTCCATCCTTCCCAATGTTTTTGTGAAACTCATTTTCCTTTTGGAAAACACCAGCACTTGCTGATGTCATGTTCCTTTTGGAGCCATCCCACAGCCTCAGCCAGGGAAGCTGTGAGGGGTGAAATGTGGATGTGGAACCTGCTGCTGGCACTGACAGGTTGGGTTGGGAGGGACTCTAAGGATCATCCAGCTCCAACCCCTCTGCCATGGGCAGGACCACCTTCCAATCCACTATCCCTGCCTAAGAACCAGGCTCCACCATGTCTGGAATAGGAGCTGCCACCACCAGAATTCAGAAAAAAAAACCAATAAACCAACTCTATTTCCCCTGATTTTCATTAAAACCCTGCTCTGCAGAATGGGGAGACAAAGGGAAATGTTTCAGTGTCCCCCTGGACATGGTCAGGCAGGAGAGATGGCACAGCTCAGGAATCAGGCTCTGCCCAGCTGGAGCAGGCAGGCTCTGCTGGGAAACACCTGCTCCCTTTTCCAGGGATCAGATTTCGGAGTAGCTGGATCCTCCTGTCAAAACAACAGTGTCCATTCCCAGGGGAATCTGTCCCAGCAGAACTGGGGAAAAGGAGCCAGCAAGCCCAGATCCCACAGAAAATATGGACACAGTGAGTTTCTGAACTCATTCTGGAGGAGAGAATAAGCAGGAATTTCTTTCCTGGATGTGGTTCCAGCAGGGAGACATCACGGGCTTGATGTGGTCGTGCTCAGAAATCACTCCATGTCATGGGAAAGATGAGGAATGAGTGGGAAGTCTGCAAAGTTAATCCCTTCTCCATCAACAAGAGAAATGAAAGACTCTGAAATGACTTAGACAACCTTGGAAAAGTCGGATTAAACTCCTGTAGGACATGGGAAGCAAAGGAGCAGGGAGTGCTGGAGACTGGGAGAGGACTCTGTCGTGAGGGATGACCCTCCTGGCTTACTGGGGATAAAATAAAAGCAAAGGTTGAGGACAAAACGTGAGCTTTGGAGGGATATTCAAGTCCAGGCCTTGGTGCCACCAGAGCTGTGGATTTGCCTGACCCAGCAAACAGCACAAACTTTTATTTCACCTTTTCCCCAATTTCAGCAGCTCATGATCCTGCCTTTGCTTAAGTGCATTAAATACAGAAAGGCCTAAACATTTGGAGAAGGAAGATCCTGGCATCCATTGGCAAGAAGTCCTCTTGGATAGGAAAGTAATGGAACGTTAAGTGCTGATAAATAAACAAACCAGGATTTTTAAATGAGGCCTTTTTAAAATTGCAAGGGGACAGCTTCAAATGGGCACTTGCCTTTTGTTTCTCTGCTTTGCCATCTCTCTACAGCACTTAAAATTATTTAAAAATTCTTCTAAATGCTTATTTAAAAACCCCCAAAACTGAGAAGATGATGCTTTGCACTTCCATTTGATTCCAAAGGGAGTTTTGGTTGCCGTGTTATCAAACTTTTCAAGAAAGGTTTTGAATGGAAGTCCTGACAAGCCATGGAACATTAGGAAATCCCAAAGCATTAATGATTTGGGTTAGAGAATCCTGGAAGGGTTAGAGAATCATGGAATTGTGGAATGGTTTGGGCTGAAGGGAGCTTAAATCTCACCCAGTTCCACCCCTTGCCTCAGACAGGGACACCCCCCACTATCCCAGGTTGCTCCAAGCCCCGTCCAACTTGGTTCTGCTCAGGAATTTTCCTTTCAAATCTTTTCCCTCACTGACCGTGGTTTCTATAAAGTGAATTTTTTTTCTCTTTTCCCCCAGGAAAATGCCACTATTACTGATTTTTTCCTTTAGTTTTCCTGGGAAAACCCTCCATGAAACACCCTGTTCAAACACAATTGAACCTGTTGGTTTAATCACCCCAGTGATGATCCTTTGGGGGTCACCCAGACACCAAACATTATTCCACAGGAGTTGTGGTCCTAAAGCTGATACTTTGAAAGTGTGAGACCTTTAGCAGCTGCTTCACAGGATGAGAGAACAAGACAGAATATCATGGATGCATTGCAGACGGGAAAAAATTCCCAATACAAACAATTTGAGGCACCAAGTTGATGTTTTGGGCTCACGGGGGTACCCCCTTCCCCAGGCAGGGTCCCTAAACCACTCAGATGCTACAAAGCCACCCCTGGATGCTCCATTCGTGCCCCAGCATCCTGTTCATGGATTCTATGGATGGAAGGCTCCATGGAAGCCTCAGGATGAAGCAAAGCCATGCAGTATTTAAGGCCCAAATGACAAATAAATTGTGCTGGTGCAGGAAAGCACAGGAAGGGAAGGAGCAATAAAGGAACAAAGTTAATGCCTTGATCATTTATATTCCAGGGGCCTTCAAATGCCAGCTGGGTTTGGGTTCCGCTCCTTGGAGGACTCCTAAGTGCCCTGAGGTAGGAAAATTGGCACAAGAAAGCCTCAATTGACTGAAAATACCTACTGAGGTTTGACAGCAGAAGAATTAAGTGTTAATCACCAGGAAATGCAAAATGCTCATTTTCCAGGCAAAATTTTCCCATCAATTCAGGTGTTCCTGCCTGGCTGAAATCAATGGGAATTGCACATCCCAGTCCCAAAGCCATTCCAGCACTGACACAACCAGAGACAGCCCAGAAGGCTCATTTCTGTGGGGTTTCTGTGCATGGGCAGCAAATTCTGCAAAGAGGAGGGAAAACTTCTGCTTCAACACTTCTCAGCAGCCACGCTTCCCAACCAGATAACAGCCCAGTTTCCCTTGTTTTCCGAAATAACTCCAGATTATTGATGTCCTGCCAATGTTTTAACAAGGAGAGTTCACTAAATCCCACCCTGTCCCAAGTCTAGGGTGAACACCATGGGATCAGGGTGGGGACACCAAATGGGTTGTGCAGAGATGAAGAGCCCAGGAGGCTGCTCCTTGTTTTTCCATTTTAAAGCAAACACTTTCCTGTAACTGGAACCAAGAAGAGAGGCAGCCTCCTCCTTTTTTCATGTTTGGCAAATAAACCTCTCTTAAGGGCACTGTGTTGGAAGTGTTTGTACTTTATTTATTTAAAAAAAAATACACAGAGTGGGTTGATAGCACAGCATTTGGTCTGTTTAGGAGGAGAAGGATAAAGGCATCCATGTAGTACTTTGAGTGCCTTGGAGGGCAGCAGGAATATGTTGCTCTGGGGATGTTTTCTTTCTCATCAGTTCCAAAAATTCTACGTTCCATAGGGGAAAATTTGGAATTTAAAATATTTTTTTTGGTGATCTCTAAAGGTTGGAGAGCAGCATTATGGCTCAACCTATAGATTGCACTTTTCCAGCTTCTAGTGTTGGCTGTAGCAGGAAAAATGCTCCTTTTAAAATAAAAAAAAAATCCTAAAGCAAATGGTGACTGAATAACCTGCTCAGTACAACTTCTGGATTTAATGGCAGCCACGGATGGATGTGAAGTTGGAATCACAAAGGATGGACTCCACAAAGGGCATAAATCCCATTCCCAATCTCCTGTAACATTTTGAGGAGTTGTTCTCCCAGCCCTTGAAGTTCCCAACAGCTGAAGACTTTTGTCAGGAGAGTTTAATTAAACCAATAACTGCGGAGAGAAAGCAAACATCCCAGCCAGGCACAGCTGCCTGGGTCCGTTCCAGCAGCAGCAAAGTTGGCACAACCACCACATTCTGCCTAAATTCTGTAAGAGGCACAGAAGTTTTGGGTTAAGATTTATGTTGTATTTAATCTTTAAGGGGCCATCAGCCTCCAGTCGAATGGGTTTGCCCAGCCCGGACAGTTGTCATTTCTGACATAAAGCTCAAACTCAAAAATGTTAATCTGCGAAAAGGTTTCAGTGAGCTCATCCTAATCTGTGGCTGCACACCCAGATCCCAACATTTTTTCTTTCCCCAAAAAACGCTTTCAAATGCCGCCGTGTTGGTCAATGGGTCCCCACTGAGCTCTCACCCTCGCATGAGAATGGGTGTGAAAAGCAGCCGCATCCCCCCAGGGATCAGCATTTCCATGCAGCCGCCTGGAAATGCCCACAAGCCACGAAACTGGGTTTCTGGATAAGTTTACTGGTGATACTGGTGGGTTTTCCATCCTGAGCCTTCTGCCAGCCCCCACACTCGGAGACAACGATACCTTTGGTCACCCCCCCTCACNTTTTTTTTTTTTTTTTTGACTAAACAAACAGAACGGACCTTTGCCCATCGGGAGCAGGAAACATCTGCACCCGCCACCGTTCTCGCTCCGAATCCACGCTCCTGTTTTTGTGTTTCGTTAAACCCAGAGCCCGCAGAGGCTGGGGCTCAGCAGCCTCCAGCTGCCGGGCTGTTACATGAGATATTCAGGAAGTTATTTGCATGGAGGATAAAAGCCTGTGGCAGCAGCCGGGCGCTCTGCAGAGGCGACCCAGCCACGGTGGCCACCAGCCCCAGGAATTACATCCATCCCAGCCTCACAATGAGTTGTTTACTGGCCTTGGCTGCCTGTGGGAAGAGCCAAGGAGAGCGGAGGAAGAGGAGAGACAAACACAATGCGAGCGAGACGCGTTAGGGGGAGGCTGGGCTTTAGCAGCAGCCCCGGCATTTCAGCCCTATGGAAGCAGAAAGGGCTGAAAAGGGAATAAAATGAACCATCCGGCGCCTCGCTTCTGCTACCAGAAAAGCCTCGTCCCTACCTGAAGGGCTGATATCGAAGGTAAGAGGGGGAAATGAGCACTTTTGGGGCAGAGGGCGGATTCGCCGCGCGGCTCTCGGGGGCAGCTCCCGGGCAGACGCAGCCACGCTTCCCTGAGTATTTGTAATTACGGCCCCGGAGAAGGAAAGCTGACCGGTTTTCCAGCAGGAATCCAGCGCTTTCAGGGCAGGAGCTCAGACTGTTCCAGTCAGCTCCTTTGAGAAGATTTAAAACAAAGCAACACCCCCCCCTCCCAAGCTAACAAACAGCGTTTTTCTAAATCTGCTTAGAACATCTGAAAATATTTTATTTTCACGGCCAGCTTTGCTCTGCAGCTTCCCAGCCTTACCCAACGCTTTCCCGATTCTCAGCTCCCCCCTCCGCTCCTCACTTTTTTTTTTTTTAATTGGAAGGCAAAACAATTACGGCCGCGGGAAGGAAAATCCGAGCTTTGAGGAGCTTTTCCCGGCTCCTTCCCATCGGGCACGCTCTCCCAGGCTGGGTCCCCCGGCTAATTGCTCAGGAAATCCGCGCTGCTCATTGTCGGGCTGTCCTTAAACTGCTAATTCCGAACTGGGAGAGGCTCTGGAAGGGAATCCATGGATAGATCCCCGCGAGAGGGACCCGGCGGAGACCCGGGGCGGGGCGGGCTCCGGCGCTGATAACACATCCCTGCCCAATGGAAAGCGTTTCTTATGGAGACCCCCAGGAGTTCCCCCTGCCCACAGCCCCTGCCCAGACATTGGGCCCATTCTTGCGTCCCGTTTTCCCAAGACACGATGGCAGCAGCGCTCGGCAGTCCCGATCCCGCTTGGAACAAAGGCCGGGCAGCTGCCACCCAGCGCGGAGTTTGAGGATGAGCGGCTGAACTTGGACAAAGTGGGATTTTCCGCGTGGGAATAAGTAGGCTCGTGTCCCAGGGACACAAAGGATCGCTGCGGGCTGTCAGGGAGGGATCCCGTGCAAGCACCGAGCCGCGGGAATGGTGGCGGTCCCGGTAAGTCCCTGCTCTCCCCTTCCCGAGGCAGGAAAAGCGGCCGGATTTCATGGCAGCTCCGGGAGAGGGTTCTGGAAGCGGAAAGGCTCGGATGGATGTGGGGGATGAACCCAGCCGGCTTGCACTGGAGATCAGCGGTGTTTTCCCTACGCTGGCAGCTCCCACTCCTCCCGCTCCCTGCCATGGCTGCGGCTGCTTAAAGGCAGAAAGATGAGCTCCAAGTTTAGGGAAAGTAATTCCTGTGTGAGCTGCTCCTCCAGATTGCATGGAAATGGTTCTAACTCCCACTGTAATTCTCCATTCCCATCGAGATTCTCGTTGTGGCACTGCAGGTGACAAGTTTAGGACTTTTCTGTCCTGTTGTTTGTTGTGCGTTCGGGAAAAAGATCCCTTGGTTGCAGCTTTCTTTTGTACTTAGAGTCAGTGTCATAAAGACACTTTAAGCTTAAAAAGGAGTTGGGTATAAATGTGGCATGAATTAGACTTTCACCTTCGTCTAATGGAGGGCTGGTTCCTACAAACTATATTAAAAATTAGGAATTAAGTTATAAATGTTATACTGAAAACCTTAAAAATTTGATTTGTCACTTTGGCTTTCATTCATGGCCAAAATTTACTCCTTTGAAGCCGCAAAATTCAATGAAAAAAATTCAAAGACAGCTCTAAAAAAAAACGGGTGTCAGAAGTAAAATGAACAACATCATTTAAAGATTTGGCTGTTTGGAAGAGAGAGGATTTAACACGATGTAAGCACATGGCAGAAGAATTTGCAGGAAAAGTTCAGAGGTTTCAATGACATTCCCAAATCATTGTCTGAGAGAAGACAATTGTGTGCGGTTTTTGTACTGCTGCCCTATAGGAACAGAACAGTCAAACCCAGAGGATGGGAAGTGCAAAGTTCACAGCTCGGCGATAAGGACATTCCCCCCTTGCAGTACTTTTCCATCTTCTTGCCCTTAGGAGCATTCCCTAAAAACAAAGCAGGCAGGAAACCCAGGTGCTTCGGGGGGTTTCAAAGCCTCTGAATTTTAAAAGTGTCAGGACAATCCACCATAAAGGAGAGAGAGGAGCCCTTCAGTTTTATGCGAATTAAGGGAGAGAGGCCACTGGGCACAGCCCACGGGGGTTTCTCTCTCGGGGTTTCCGAGGGCACAGCTTCCCTTTATCCCAAACTCCCGGCCGCAGTTGCCCTCTTCCTTTCCCCCTTCCCCGAGGTACCAGGAAGGTGCAGCCTTCCCGAACCGCCTACCCCATATCCATCCCCCCTTGAACCTGGCATTTTACCCCAAAGTTCAGAAGTTCAGCCTTGTGCAGACCCGTGCTGCTTCAGGAGCCGAACTGTCTGGGCTCGGTAAGGAACCTGCTACCCCAAGTCAGCAGAGGCATTAAGAGCCATTCCAAAGACGTTTACTCCCATCAGAGTGTTTGTAAAGACATCGGCACACATCTTCCCTCTCAAAAGAAAGTCCTGAAACACATGGGAGGGAGGAAGGGGGTGGGACAGGAGGCTGAACAAACATTTCACTGGAATCCTTTGAGGCTAAAAACGAGAATCCTCCTCAGCTGATAAAAATCGATGTACTCTGAATTCCAGGGTCAGGAGCTCAGCTCCACGCGGACAAACACAACAAATACCCCAATTCCCTGCCTACCTTCATTTAGGACATTGCAACGAGGCACAGAACTGCAAAGCTGGGGTTGCTGAGGAGCAGGGATGGAAACACTCCCTGGGCAGGGGGAGGATGCTCTCCCAGCTGGGAGATGGATCCCTCCTTCAGCTGTGACCTCATGGCTGGAGCACAAGAGCAGGACTTAAAGCATTTTTATCCGAAGCCTGGGCCAGATCCTGGAGACAGGGTGCACTGTTGGAGGGGACATGGCAAAGCAATTTGGGATTCTGTCACTGTGGCACTTGGAGCCACCTGGATGGATACCGTGTCCTTGATCCCTCCCTGCCAGCTGCCCCTCACCCTGCTGAAAGTATATCTGGGATTTGGGGCTCTATTTCCGAATGTCTGAGCGTTACTGGCCAGGGCTGTGTGGTTGGAGCAGGGTTCCCATCCTGACAGAGCTCCAGGATCCCAAAGGAGCCGTCCCCACGGGGTGGGCTGGGTGGGGATGCTCCCGGAGCACTCAGCCACCCTCAGCAGGTCTTCCCAGGTCAAGCGTGTGTGCAGAGCCTCACTCTGTTCTTCCACACGTTGCTCCTCCTCCCTAAATAAGGATCTGATTTAGTCCCGGGGAAGGGGAGCCACCACCTTCCACAGAAGGGAAATTCTCTCCCTGAAAAGAGGAGCTCTTTATTCCCAGAGCAGACAGTGGCTCTGCGAGGCTTCCTCCTGCACCAGCTCCCAGCTCAGCCCCATAAAAGGGGTAAAGATCCACCCTGCTCCGGAGCCAGACCAGCCTGAGCTGACCCTGGCTGCAGGGAAGTTTGCTGGATTATTTGGAATGGGTTTGGTTGGTAGAAAAAGGAAGATCTCTTTATCTTGGCAAGTGAAATTAAGGCACATTCATCAGTCCCTGAGCCCTGAGACAAAGGTGTGTTCTGGCAGCAAAGCAGATCCTGTCTCTGGACAAAACATGAGCTCATCAGGCTCTGAGACCCTGTGATGCTGTAAATACACAGCCACAAGAGACCTCTTCTTTTCCTCCAATAATATTCCCATTTTCCTTTCTTGAACCTGCAGACAATCCACCCTTTTCCTCCCCAGCATGTGTTTTACAGACAGATATAACCATATTTAGCAGGAAAAGCAGCATCCAGCCCTTTCACGATGCCAAAATGTCATTGCCTTGTCCTCATCTCATCATTAGAAATCTGATTTCTAAGAAGCTTCACTGCAGAAACGCTGCTGGCTGGCTGAGATTAGATACTTCTGCATTGTGGAGTCACAAGACTTTGCAGAAAAAGCCAGGTTGGACAAGGCTTGGAGCACCCTCTGGAAGGTGTCTCTGCCAATGGCAGGGATGGAACAGGATGAGCTTTAAGTTCCCTTCCAACACAAACCATCCTGGGATTCTACAATCCCCTGGACTTCCCCTTTTCCTCACAGGATAAAGCCATTTGAGAGAATAAAACCCTGTTAAATCAACCCCCTGCCCTAATTAAACGTGGGGCACAGGTCCCTCAAGGTACCAAACACGGATTGTGTGCAGCCCCATGGGAGGACTGGCCCAGCATCCAGAGGAGCCCAGACACAGCCCTTGCAGCCAGGCCACCTTGCCGAGGTGAAATCGCTGTTTGTGCTGCTGTGCTGGCACCTTCTTGCTGCAAGGGAAGGGAAGAAAGTCCATAATTTTTGGATACTCAGAGGAGAAAGTTCAGCTCTCCCATTTCAGCCAAGGGAGTGCAGAGGATCCAGCCCAATGGGATGAGGATGGGGTGCCTCAGAGGAGCTGAGGAAAGGCAACAAGGAGCCAAAAAGCCAGGGAATAGCCAAGGAACCACTGGAAATTGTGTCAGGGAAAGCGAAGAAAGGCAGCTTGTTGGGCAGGCTGCTGACTGGGAACCTTTTGGAGCTGTGAGCAAATAAACCCAGGCCTGTTGTTGGAGTCCCCAGTGGCTCAGGGAAACAGGAGTCTCTTATTTTTTATGTTGGTTTTTTTTTTTGTTTTTCTTAGCCACACTTTGTAAAGAACCAGGGCTGCATCAAGGACACGGCAACCTCCACCACAAACATTATTCCTGGGTGAAAACAACCTGGGCAGACGGGGTAACTTTGCTTTTCAGCACTTCATCAGCTTTTCTTTGCATCTAAATCTTCTCCATTGAAGCCAGCGCTGCCATTATCCAGCAATGCCCCTTCAGTGAGAGACCTGGGGCTCCAAACAAGCAGCATTCCCGCACTCCTCCAGCACCAAAGGCCGAGCAAAAAGCCCCTCTTACAAGTGTTAAATAATGCAAACTTCGCTGGGAAGCTTGGGGTGAATTCCATTGTTTCCTGGCTTCGGCCCAGCCCCTCTGGAGGCTGCTGGGGATGGGGAAAGGCCGAGCACGCCAAGGGTTAAAGGGTGATGTAAATGGAGAGAGACATTCTCAGTGCAAACAAAAAGAGAGTCATGCCCTGAGGATCAGTGGCTGAACACGGGGTAAGGCAGTTCACGATTCTCTTCTGAAGGAAACATTTTAATTAGCTCAATCCAAAACAGATACAGCCCAGAGAAGGCACCACGAGCAGGAAATGCTTTGTAAGTCTCAGAGGACAGTGAGGAGACAACGGCGGTGCTGAGCAATTAAAAAAGGGAAAGAAGAAAGGAGAGCGCCTTTAGGGCTCGGCCTAAAGGAGAGGCTCAGGTTTCCTTCCCTGCCCCTGCTGCAGAAGAATTCATTTGGGGTCCCGCTGCAGTTCGTGCACGACAGAAAGGAGCTGTTGAACTTGGAGGGGGTGCGAGGGTCCCCAAGAGCCGGAGCCAGCTCAGACCAGGGGACAGGAGCGGCCGGCGGCTCCCACCTGGTCCCGGCGCATCCCTGCGCATCCCTGCGCATCCCTGCGCATCCCGGCGCATCCCTGCGCATCCCTGCGCTCGCTCCTGGCTGGGGGAGATCCGATGGCTCCTCAGGCAGCCCCACGTTTGGGGCTTTCCTCTCACGGAGAATCGGAAAGCAGCTGCTGAACCCTGGTTGAAGAGAGTAATCGCAAGCCCACCTCCCCGCAGGTACAGGAGATGTCGCGGCCGCAGCCAGGGCTGGCGAGGGCTGGCCCGGGTGACACTGAGCACAATAAGTGTCAAAGCCATGAATAAAAGCCTTCCTGCCCTGGCTTTTCTGCTAATCACCCGCGAACGTCCCCTTTCCCCGGCATACCGGCCGGGCATTCACTCCGATAAACCGGGTAAGAATGGCTCTTTGAAGCTCCACAAACCTCCACGGACTTCAAAGTCCCACTTCTGTCTGCTCCTTTCCTACTGTTCTCCAATACATCATTTAGGATTAGGAAATGAAAGAGATTAAAGCATTTCTCCTTTCCAGCGCTTCGGATCGTCAATGGAGCTTTGTTTACAGGCAGCTGCTCCGCTTCCCACCCTCTAATCCCAGCCTTTCCCTGCTCCTACCGCACCGGGCGAGAAACAGGCGAAGGTTACTGGGAATGTGCGAGGAGCTCCGGGGAGGATGAAGCGCCCACAGGCACTCAGCGAGCTCAGCCAACCCCCAAACTGGTGTCCCGAGCTATTTCCCACCCCTCCACCTTTCCCTGGAGAAGCCAGATCCAGCATCTCCTACTCCAGCTGGTCCAGCTTTCCAGAAACCCACACAGCTGACACCGGGAGAACCGAGGCAGCATCACTGTGCAGCCCTAGCAGCCTCCGACAGGGAAAAATCAACCACCAGCTTGCCCCAAGCTGGAGGTTTGTCCTTAAAGCTGCTTCCAGTTCACTCTCTGAGAATTCTCCGTGACCAAAACCAACTCTTATTGAAAAAAGAAAGTAGACTTAAGTGGAAATTCCATTGCAGGAACTGAGATGTTTAATTTTTCA
Source organism: Rhipidura dahli (assembly GCA_013399225.1). Lineage (NCBI taxonomy): Eukaryota > Metazoa > Chordata > Aves > Passeriformes > Rhipiduridae > Rhipidura > Rhipidura dahli. The sequence goes on along the minus strand of VXAC01008003.1, from coordinate 296,249 downwards.
TATAGAAAAAGGGGGTTTTTTGAAATATAATGGTTTTGATTTTATCTATTCAAATAGTTGCAGTTTAATCTCATTTTATCTATAGTCAGCAGTCTGGAAGAACCCAAGTCCTACAGCCTTACACAGAATTATTATCTGCAAAAATCTGCCAAAAACCCAAACGCCTTCCCCCACCAACCCTTTTTATTGAGCCTTCTGCCTAACTAAAGTGGAATGAAGGAAGGAAATAAACCCCAAGAAGTTGCAGAGCTGAGTTTGTTGTAGAGCTGTAACCCTGGGCTCTGTGGTGGGAGCAAGTTACACGTCCCACAGGCATTGTAGCAGTGGGTTGAGGAGCAAGGAGCTGCAAGCCCTGGAGTGAATGGAGTTCTTGTCAGGAGAAGGCAGAAATGAAGCTCTTGCTCTGCCCCAGGAAAATCCCGATTTATTTCCAGGGTCAGAGGCTGAGATCCTATCAAAACACAACAAATGGTGCCATAACTTGGGACAAAACCCAGAGAAACCTCCCCAAACCCCACTGTCCTGCAGGCTTTGGCTTCTCTACCTACAAACCTTTGTTTCTCAAGATTTAAGAGATAACCTGAGTACACACCACGATAATCCAGCCAAGATCTTTCAGCTTTGGGAGGTTTTCCCATCAGGGCTGTGCCAGACCTCCCAAAGGCAGTGTTCAGTGGTTTAAAGGAACACACAGGATGTCCCTCACGTCCAGACTGATGGAGATCTGCTCATCTGACATCTCACATGACTAAAAGAAAATGTGATGATGCCAAAAATGCCAGCCCCAAACTCTGCGCTGGCTTTTCTGACCTCAGTTTGCTGCCCATGTGGAGAACGGGATCAGTGTGGGGCAGGAAGGATGGGATAATGGAATGACAGGGGCCAGTTTTAAATTGGTTTTTTCCCTCAGTAATTCCTGTTCTAACAAAGAGTTGCTCTGGATGGAGCTGCAGTCTGGCTGTTTGGAGGTGTCTTGGGGTGCCGGGAGGAGGAAATACAAGAACTGTAAACAGGATGCTCAGGCACCATAGGAAGTAACACCAAGTTTTCCTCTCTTCTCAGTCCATGGAGGATGGGATATTTCTGCAATAAAAGAGTAAATCCTCCGCTGACCCTCACTCTGAACAACAGGCTTATGTGAGGGATGGCTGCTGCAGGTTTGCTTGTACCACCCCTGGTAGGAGAGAGAATATTCTGAATTTTATCACATTAAACAGGGGTTTTTTTCTGTTACATTCTCCCTCCTGGACTCACCCCTAGTTTAAATATAGGATTTAAAGCTTTGCCCTGCCTGAAATATAAAGAAAACTCCTTTGTCATCCTGTATTTCCTTTTTAAAATGTATTGCTTTCCTTTTTCCCAGCAAGACAACAGAAGTGGTGCCCGTGGTGTCCACGAAGAGCATCCCACTGCTTTAATCCATAGTGGAAAGGAAGGAAAGGGAATTTTACTCTCAGAAAACTCAATCTGTGGACTCATCCTACAGAATTTAAAGCACATGGCTGGGTTTCAAAGCCACTTGTCAGCTTCTTTAAACACCTCAGGGTTCCATAGGTAAACAAGTCAGGCTGTATTTTAAAGCCCATAAGTTAACTAGACAATTGCTGGCAGGCAATTCCCAGAGATTAGACACTGGAAAAAAATGGGGTTTAGCCTTGGGGCTGTCTGCAGCAGAGCAGGGAGAAAAGAATCAAGTGATGGAGCATCTTTTTTTCCTGTGTGAGGAGTATCTGGGTCAGGCTGCTGGCAACAAGCACTTGGTCAGGAGCACAGGTGAGAGTTCCAAAGGCACCTTCCAAACCCGGGTGTGGAGGAACTGCCAAAATCCAGGCCAGGTTGGAAAATAGGGGTTCCATTGGGCTCCCAGGCTGGGTGAGGTTTTGAAGGACACCCAACCCCTCTGAGATCTGCCCAGTAGGACCCAGAGTGAATCCTGGACCAGGAGAGTGTGGCATACCCAGGGTTCACACGCCCAGCGAGTCACATTCCAGCATGAGCACAAACTCTCCTGATGGAGATAACAGGGAGTGTCTGCACTGGGAGGGAGCTCCAAGCCAAGGATTTAATGCTTCAGGCTGAGGGTTAAGCCAAGGCTCAGCTATTCCTGTTGGAGCTCGTGAGCTTTCCAATCCAACTTAGCTCTTGTTTAAAGGCATTTAACGTTCAGGCAAGACCTTTCCTTATTTGCACCACCACAGAGCCAAAGAAAGTGAGTTCAATCCCACTCTTGAGATTTCACTCCTGTCCTTCTCATAAATTTAAATATTTCATATCTTTATTTAGCTTGTTTCCCACTAAAGTTCATCTAATCATGAATTTAAAAGAAAAACACTTGCACAGGAGAGACCTTTGAGTTCCAACTCATCTTTCTGGATGTCCAAAGGATGAAGTCATGTGAGAAGGGAGACTTAAGCAGCTTCCTTTCCTGCCACTTTGTCAGGTGCAAAGGTGAGGTGCTGCCTGCTCCCAGGGTCACAGCATCAGTTTTTGGGAAGCCTGTGGTTCTCCAGGCATTTCCAGGAGAGGAACTTGCCTCTTCCACCTGGCAAAGCCATGGCTATTCCAGCTTTCCCAACACTTGCCATTTTACCAGCAAGACTGACAGCTAATGTGAGAACAATGGTCAGCGTGAGCTTTCCCAGGAGGAAAACATGGACAACATCTGATTTTGATCGTTTGCAACCCAGATTATCCCCAATGCATGCTTTCTTCTCCATTTTATTTGTTTATATGTTGCCATTACAACCTTTAACACAACTCAGTAACAGGTTTGGAGCTGAAACTCCTCTGTCAGGGGATGACTCTGGAAAGGATCCCACTCTTCACAAGGGTTTTGCCTCCAAATTATTCCCAGTTGTAGCTCCTAAATTTCTTAGATTACAAGGAGATTCCAAACTGGTTCATATTTGGTTGGCTGGAGTTTGTAAGGAAAAGGTCTTTCCCTTCATGACCCAACTTTGCTCCACTTTTCCAAGAAGTGCTGATTGAACTCACAAACCCTCCTCGCTCCAATGAGGAGACTTTCCAAGGGAATATCCTCACAGGCATTGAAAACACTTAAAATATCCAGGAGAGATGATCCAGGCAGTTCAGGAAGCACCCACGTCCAAGTAAAAACATGCTCACTTCAACTCCATGTGTCTCCAAAGCTTGTTGAGTTAGGACAAAGTCTTGTAAGAGTGTAGTCCATGAGATTTCCCAAATTTCACATTCCAAACCTCGACAAAGATCAGGAATGAAAAGCAGCTGTTGGTAGAGCTTAGAGGAATCTTTCTCGGGAAGGTTTTACACATGCAAAAAAATCCCTCTTGGAAGTAGTGCCATATTTGCACACATTTTTAAGGGAAAAAAAAGCAAACGTGGCTTTGGGAAGGGTTTTTGATAAACATTTTTGAGGTGCAACAGTTTTCCACTTTGGGAAACATGCGTAAGGATGCTCCTACTTTCAGTTAGAAAAAAAGGTAAAGCAGCTCTTTGTTGTCATAGATTTTGGGGATTTTTTAGATACTTTTGCATCAAAAAAGGTTGAAAATCCATAGAACTTTCCTTTGTGCACAGTTTACAGCAAACACCAAAACTTTCAGCTTTTCTCTTCCTGTTACAGGTTTAGGGGAATATTTCAGGTGGTTCATTCTATTTAAGTCCTTTCCAAACACACTGGGCCAACTCCATCTCAGATTTTAAAGAAAATCCTTCCCAAGGGGAAAGTTGGAATTATCATAGAATAGTTTGGGATACAAGGGACCTTAAAGCTCCTCTTGCTCCACCCCCTGCCATGGACAGGGACACCTTCCATAGCCCAGGCTGCTCACTCTCCTTCAAACAGGAGGATGAGGGAGTGATGGAAAGAAAGAAAAGGCCAAATTCAGTAAATTCTGTCTTCAACTGTGAAAATCCCAATAATAGTGGAATTTGTAAAGACTTTCTTGAAAACTAATTCCTGCTCTTGTTTGCACGTCCATTAACTTGGGAATTTCTCTTGCACAGCCCCTTTGGGTGAGGGGTTCAGGACTGATGGCAGCTCTCTCTCTCTCTCCTTTAGGATGAAAGGATCCATGAGGGAGATGCGGTAGGAAGGAGTCCAGCCACCTCCCTGGAATGTGTTCCTTCGGGAAGGGACGAGCTCCCTGCCTTATTTTATGGATGTCACTGAAGTAGACTTTGAAGGCCTTTGGAAGCCCATCCCAGACTTGGCATGGGAAACCACAGCAACAACCATACCTGCCTGACAGATGATTCCTTCAAGTACAACCTGTACGGAGCCGTGTACAGCGTGGTCTTCATCCTTGGCTTGATCACAAACTGCGCCTCCCTCTTCGTTTTCCTCTTCCGGATGAAGATGCGGAGCGAGACGGCCATTTTCATGACCAACCTGGCGGTTTCAGACTTGCTTTTTGTGTTCACTTTGCCCTTTAAGATTTTTTACAACTTCAACAGGCACTGGCCCTTTGGGGACAGCCTGTGCAAGATCTCGGGCACGGCATTCCTCACCAACATCTACGGGAGCATGCTGTTCCTCACGTGCATCAGCGTGGATCGCTTCCTGGCCATCGTGTATCCCTTCCGCTCCCGCACCATCCGCACCAGGAGGAATTCTGCCATCGTCTGTGCCGGCGTTTGGATCCTGGTCCTCAGCGGCGGAATTTCGGCCTCGCTGTTCTCCACGACCAACGTGTCCAACACCAGCACCACCTGTTTCGAAGGGTTCTCCAAAAGGATCTGGAAAACCTACCTGTCCAAGATCACCATATTTATCGAGGTGGTGGGATTCATCATCCCTCTGCTGCTCAACCTCACGTGCTCCTCGCTGGTTCTCCGGACTTTACGGAAGCCGGCCACCTTGTCCCAGATTGGGACGAACAAGGAGAAAGTGCTGAAGATGATCATCGTGCACGTGGCCATTTTTGTCGTGTGCTTTGTCCCCTACAACTCCATCCTGTTCCTGTACGCGCTCGTGCGCTCCCAGGCCATCGCCAACTGCTCCCTGGAGAGGTTTGCCAGGACCATGTATCCCATCACGTTGTGCATCGCCACCCTCAACTGCTGCTTTGACCCCTTCATCTACTACTTTACCTCTGAGTCCTTCCAGAAGTCCTTCAACATCAAAACCCAGATCAAGATGGATTCTCTTTTCAAGACGGAGATGCCGCTCACAAAGACGGCGCTGCCGGCACCGCAGGATGAGATCAGTGACCAGGCCATCACCAATGGAGGAGACCCCACATCTGAATCCCATTTCTAGGGAGATGTTTACACAGGGAGTTCTCCCCCATTAACTCCTGATTAACACCACGTGGCAAAGAGCTGTTCCACAAAATGGGGGTTCACATGTGGGGTTAATGAAGAAAAGCTGCTGGGGGATGACAGATCCTCACACTGGGAAGGTCCGATCATATTCCACAGGTGACCACAAAATATCAAAATCCCAATGGATCTCCCTTTGGAGATTATGGATAGGCAACAACACATGCATCAGCTCAGGAGGGGAACAGAACAGCTTCTTTAACCAGAAGATGCCAACATTTGGCATTTTTCCCCCTCAGCGGTTGACATGGGACCAGTTGGAAAATAGAAAATTCCATTTCCTTAGAGATTCCTGCCAATATTTTCTGCCTTCTGGAGATGCATCCTCATCCTCATATGTTAACTCAGTAACTTCCCACAATATGTATGTTTGCTTACAAAGGCATAATAAAAGCTTGTGGCTTTTCCTTACTCCACTGCCAGAGTGTAGAGCCTGGTTTTCCTAGAGACTGGAATTTACAGAGAGGTTTGAAGTGTAAATAACTGTTTAGCAATTAGGCAAAAGAGTTGCTTGGTGACAGCAAAGATAATAAGAAAAAGAAAGATAATGAATACTACAGTTTTGAAACCTGAAGTTTCATTTGTATCAGATTAAGCTGTCATTTAATTTATTTGATTTTTTTTTTAATGCCACGTCTGGGGACGAGTAAAGAGCTCATTAATGATCTGTTGCACCTGGGCTTTTATATCCCAGGGGATTATATGACTATTTCTGGGAAGGGCTGGACTGTAAAGTCAGCTGGAGAAGGGCCTGAAACCCCAGAGTTCTTCCAAGGGCAGAGCTCCCATATGGAAGCTGAGGCAGCTGAAGGCCCAGGAGTGCTGATCCCACTGAAATATGGACAAGTGGTGTCAGAGCACCCAATTAAGGGATGATCTGTGGTCGTTTAATGGGTTTTTAAGGCCTCAAAGTAACTCAAAAACCAATTTGCTGCACTCTTTTCTTAGCTGGTTACAGCAATATTGTCTTGTTTTCCAATTAATTTATTACCTTTCCTTTTATAGATTACAGAAATCTATGGAAAATTAATTATTTGTATGTGTTGCATTTTACCACCTGGTTCCTTTCTCCAGCTCTTGGCTCATGTTTGAAGCTCTACAGCCCTTCCCAGGCTGGGTAATTCTTAAGTGTAAGACACAGAAATGAGGAGAACAATTTAATTTGAAAAAAATATAAAGTTATGAGTTGTTAGCTCAGCAATCTACATTTCCATGGTAAATTTACTTCTAGGACTCTATTGCCAAAAAAAGAGACAAATTATTAATTGAACAGATGTTTTCCACTCAACTCTATTTTAAGTCTCTCTGATGAAGCCTCATGAGATAGGAGAGCAGCACCTCAAATGTGATCATTTAAAGCAAGAGAGGTTTAAGTGTGAGAAGAATTCAGCTGTAAAATGTTAATGCTTCCAAGGGAATATTTATTTAGCACTGCATTCACTTTGAATAAAGAAGTCAGTGGCTTACCAAGGCTGGGAGACCCCAGAAATTATTCTATTTCAGCCCTAAAATGTCACTTACTGGAAAAAAAAGCTTATGATCAACCCATTATACACAGAGAGCACGAGAGCAGCCAAAATATTCTGTTTCAGCTCTGAGTTACAGCAATATTTACTGGAAACTTGCACACAGGACTGGCCTGGGAGGCTTTTCTGGAGATTAAACCCTCAGACATCAGCACTTTGGAACAGAAAAATGTGAAAACAAGGAGAGGTCACTGGGAAAAGTTGGTGGAATGAGGTTGATGTGGCTGAACAAGGGACAGGCACTGACAGGGAATTTGTCAGCAGCTGGGAAAGGTTTCCCTGCAGCCCAAGGGCTGAGCTGGGCTTTAGGAAGGAGCAATATTTGCCATTTAACCAGAGGCAGTGTCAGGCAGTGCACTGCCCCTTTTCCTGCCCATGCTCCTTTCCTGCTTGACCCAAACTCTTCAGAGGGATTTTTAAAATCCATATTTCCTTTGGCTGATGAGCCCATCTCAACCCTTGCCATGAAATGTATTTCAGAGCAGTCGTTCCTGTCACTTCAGGTCAGGAGGTGAAGTGAGGGATTTGCCAGGCTTCTCTGCAGGAAATTCTCCCTATGGAACAAATCCTTCACCCCATGGCAAACAGGAGGCTTGGGGAACCATCAGCAGCTCTGACACACCCCAAACCCTGTGAGAAATGGGGCACCCCATCCCAGCATCCTGCCAGGAGCTGGACTTAATGAGCTACAAGCTGCATTTTGAGGGATGAGAGAGAAGGAATAAGAGCAGGAAGAGTTCACTAACAAGCTCCATTTCTAGAGGTGGGAGAGGGAAGGAATGAGAGTGAGAAGGATGCATTTAAAAAGTGAGGGTGTGTTTAGAACCACAGAATATCCCCAGCTGGAAGTGACCCACAAGGACCATGGAAGTCCAACTCCTGGCCCTGCACAGAACAGCCAGAAGAATCCCACCTATGCCTAAAAACACATCTTCCTATTTGCAAGAAGAATGTTTGGAACGTGAGAAAATGCTCTTCTCAGTAGGAAAAATCCAACTGCCAGCTTGGAAATCTTACTTTAAAGCTGTTGCTTTCCACTTGCAAAGCAAGAAGAGATCCCAGAGTTTGTGGGGTTTGGGAGCTTTGTGGGACAGGGCTGTCGTGGCTGGTGGCTGCAGAACCTCTCATTTCCAGAGCCCTGAGACACCTTCTGCTCTGGGTGTGCTCCACAGGCCTTCCTCTGGTTAAATCCAAAGGAAGAAAGAAAACTCCAGGCTAGAAACCACTGTCTGGCCTTCTGAAGGAAATGTTAAAAGAGAGGAGGGAAAGAACTGCCTGGGACTGGAAGAGCTCCAGGCTCCACATCCATGGCCTGCCTGTAATCCCAGCATAATGGGTGTCTTTTTGGGAGCCAAACCAGTGCCAGTGCTTACAAATTTCTGTTTGCAGTTTTATGGGGCAAGAGCTGTGGTGGATGTTCTCACATAAAACGTAATCCTATCATCCTGTGCCAAAATGCCAACTGAAAAGATCCATTATTTTGTAATTTAAGACCTCATAAATTACACGGAGATCACATGGTGACTGACACTCACATCTGCCTGGGACAGGTCTTGACTAATCTGTTTTTTTCTAGGTCAGGTACACTGAGTACACACTCCATGGTTTGTGGATAAATAACTAATTATGCATTCAGAGAGAGGAAAAGTCATTTTTCAGATGTCAGCAAAGCCAAGCTGGGAGGAGAGGGTGGCAGGGAAGTGCCTTCCCAGTTTTTCTGGCTGAGGGGCAGCTGAGTGTTCCTCCCCCACTACGAAGGGCTGCTGTCAGCAAAGACAACGCCACAACTTCAAGTTTAAAAACAAAATAAAATTAATTAAAAGTCTCTGTCTTTAGCTGAGGCTGAGACAGGACCCGGAGATCCTAAACAAACATTAATCATGGATTTCCTTGCTCCCAGCCAGCTCCCTGTTCCCATTCCCCAGTCCTCCCACAACGTTTGTTCAGCAGCTTTGCAACCCACTGCCCAGTGGGAAAAGCTGCATCTCCAAAAGGCTCCTGAGCCCTCTGCCCAGCCCAAACCCTCCCTGGGGTGCCCACACCTGGGGAAATTCCGTGCCAGTCTCAGCTGGCACAAGAGGGGCAAGCAGGGCTTTGTTCCCCAGTCCCAGGGAAGCTCCTCTCAGTGCCACCACGGGCCCTGTGATGGGTGAAAGGTGCCAAGTCCTGAGTAAATCTTGGGTAAACCTTGTGTAAATCTCCACCAGCTTTGCACAGTTGGCACAGGGTACCCAGAGTCACATCCATGACACACACAAGGGCAAAGAGGCAGCACAAGTCGCTGATAAAAGCCATGGATGAACCAGAGGGATGGAAGGTTCCTGTGCTGCAGGTACACATCAGCCAGCCAGGCTCTGCTCCTCCTACCCCTGCTCCCTGCATGCATCCAGCCTTGAGATCCCTCTAAAACTATCCCTGGGAAGTTTTTTGTTGGTTCTCCCTCAAGTTCTGCGTGGATGAGGGAGAGAGGCTCTGATCCCCACCCAGCAAAAATACATGGATGACCCAGAAGGAATTCCCATGTGCCAGAGAGATTCAGCCCTTCTGACAACCCTCTCAAAAGCCAGCATCCCCCCAGGGCTGCCCTGGGACATCCCATGCCATTCCCATGTCCACAGGCAGGAAATTGTCCCCTCAGGGACAGCAGTGGCTCCTGTGAAAGTGTCCTTTGGTGGGACCTGCTGGCCACAGGGAGCCCCCAGCACAGGGTTAAGGGTGAGTTACCCCAAAGCTTTGCTGTGCCAAAGAGTCTCGGGGCAGGATTCAGGGACAGGAACAGAGCTGCCCTCACTTCACTAAGCAGGTTTTGGTGCTCAGCATTAATTGAGGAGAGGCAGAGCTGCTCTCCATGGATTAGCAACCCAAGCCTTGTTTCCCCTGTAATTCCAGGAAAGCTGGATTCTTTATTTCTGAATGCTGATCCCAGGCTGACCCCAGAGCCCAGGCTGGGTCTGAGCTGTGCACTCACCCTCTGACACTCCAAGGACCATAAATCACCCCGAGAATAGTGGAATTAAGGTTGGAAAGACCTCAAAGATCATCAGGTCCAACCATTAACCCAGCCCCACCATGTTCACCCCAAATCCATGTCCCCCAGTGCCACATCCACACGTTTTCTGAACACTTCCAGGGATGGGGACTCCACTGCTTCCCTGTTTCAATGCTTTCAGCCCTTTCTGTGAAAGAATTTTCCCAATATCCAATCTAAACCTCCCCTGGCACAACTCGAGGCCATTCCCTCTCATCCTGGATTGGTATTTGTACATAACCTGTATCTCCCTGGAATTCTGTGCCATGGAGATGCCACTTGGAGAAAATCTGGTTTGTTGGAGGTTCAAGCACTTAAAGAGCTTAGAAAGTGAGGATGATCTACCCAAACCATCTTTGAGGGGTCAAAGATCCTTTTTTCTGAGCACAGATTCCAACCATGGGCATCTCCTGCCTTTCCTGTTGGTTCTGTTGGGATCTGGGTGTGATTAAAGGCTCGTTCTGCCTGATGTGAAATCCCTGGAAGTGCCCAAGGCCAGGCTGGCTGGGGCTTGGAGCAGCCTGGGATAGGGAAAGGTGTCCCTGCCCATGGTCTTTAAGGCCAATTCCAACCCAAGCCACTCCATGATTTAGAACAGTGATTTTAAACCCTATAAAATGTGCACATTTCACAGCCAAACATGGAGCTATTCCTGTTTTTTTTTTCCCTCTGGAAAACATCACTTCACTTAAAACTAACATTTAACTCTGCTGGCTGTTCTTGATTTTAATTCTTAAATTTAATTTCCATGCAAAACATCAGGATGCTCACACCCCTAAACCACTGGGACAAGCAAGGAGTGGGGTGGTTTCTTTTTGGGATCACTTGGCATATGTTTTCCAAGAAAACTGTCCAGTTCCTAAGAAAAACCTGGGCTGGCTTTTGCCTGCCTGAGGGATTTGAGCAATGTAAATATTGTATAGAAGTGACAACACCCATGTTTTGCACTGTTTGCTCTTTTCTCTGTCTCAGTGGATGTGTGTGGATAATGAAAAAGGAAAGTTTTTTCTGGAAAAACAGAACGTGTGAGTGTGCTCATTTACCCTGACTTACATAAATACACAATATTAGCTGGAATAATATTTAAATTTCGCTTTCTCTGCAGCCCTCTCAAATCCTGACTACATCCAGCACACATGCAGATTTTCCTGGAAACTCTCAGCATGGAAACTGGTCATTCCTTTTCCTTGGTTTGTACAAATCCCCCCATTTCTTCCATCATTAGCCCAAATCACCTCTGCAGTCATGGAATACTTTCTTGGAACTCATTCCCTAGATTGCTTCCCAGACCACAACACACAGAAAAAACCAAAGCAGTTGCACTGAACCTATTTTAATTCGTATTTCCCCAAGTTCCCATCTTTTCTGCACAGGATGACACATTGCTAATGGAATAAAATTAACCTTAAAAATAGCTTTTGACCACTGGAAGGGCTGTGCTGCTTCCAAAGCTGGCCTCATGTGTTATCCCTGGAAGTGAGGTGGAATAAAAGCCCTCTCAGCACCAGTGAGAGCTGAAATTTTATTCAGGGAGTCTGAGAACCTCATGGACAACACTGAATTAGCAACTGATCCCCAGGGGGGGTGTTATTTAATGTCTTAAATCAATATTAGCTGCATTAGGGAGCTGAGGAAAGTGCTGTAGAAGAGGAATCTCAGATCTCCTGCTGCACAGATGAAGGGTCTTGGGAAATAATGTACAAATTTTACATAGGTCACACAAAGAAAAAAAATGATCCTGTTTGAACAGGTGGCATTGTTAACATCCTAAATTCTGGGTGCCCATTTACATACTGAAAGCCTGGCCAAAAGAAAAGCCCCCAAAACAAGGCCAGGTGTTAATTGTGCAGCCCCAGGGGATATTTGGGTATTTATAACACGATCTGCACCACTCAGAGCTCGAGGTCACAGCAGAGCTGAGGTTTGCTCACAAAACTGCAGAGGATCAGAACCCAAATTTCCAGCACATGGGCAAAAAGTCCTCCTAAAAACAGAATTAAGCCAGACCTGGAACTGGCTGACAGACCCAGGAAGGGATTTGAGACTTTGCTTCATTTTCAGGTTTGGGCAGGAGAAAGGTTCAGATCTATTAAAGGGCAAATTTCAGTCCTAAATCCAACAATCACATCCTGGAATACCTGGAGGAGGAATTTTCCCTTTCTGGCTCAGGGCTGCTGTTTTCCCCCTGGCACAGGGACAGCTGGAGGCCACAGACAGGGGGCCAAAGGATCCCACTGAAATTCCTGCCCTCACCTCCGGATTCTGCATTGCAAATGATATCATTTGAAAAGCTCCTTCCCTCAGGGTTTCTCAGGAGAATAATTTGGTGTTTTCCAACCCCATTCCCACTCGTGAGAGGTGACATGGATGATGGAACCATCCCAGTCCAAGGGAAAGGGGAGCATTGGGGAAATTTGTCATGGTTTAGGCATAAAAGTGGCTTTTTGACAATTGAGTTTCCTGTCCTTTCCCATCTATTTCCTCGTGATTCCAAAGCAGCAGAGCAGTGAGGGATCACAGGTAGGGCTGAGGATGGGGACACACCTGTAAAACACTGTCCTGCCACAGCCCCTCCTTCCCACATGTTTATCCTGCAATTCCCCCTGCAAACACAACCCCTGGTTGTTCACTGATGCTCTCTAAACCCAGGGCTCACAGGACATTTGTCCCTCTCTTTTTTTGAGGGGGGAGGACAATGCCATTGATTCTGGAGGCTGCTGCTCTTTCTCCTCTCCACCTCCCCCTCTGGCTCCCCCATTGCAACACCTGCTTGGGAGGGCACGTGGTGCCCTGGATCTCTGCAATATCAATTCAAATCAAATAGAACTCCAATTTCTACCACCTCCCCCAAAATGAGGTTTGTTTTTATTTTTAACCAGAATCCTGGGAACAGCTTTAGCCCATCTGTCCCTGTGCTGGCACAGGCAGCGTGTCCATGGAGGGAGGACAAGGGGAACTTCTAAGGCAACTTTGCAGCCTCACAGAACCCCTCTACAGAACAAACAGTAGGGATGTGCTGAAGGTGGACTTTTATTTCCATGTGAAGTGTTAAATACAACTCCTGAGCACTGAAATTCCCTAGCTGACACCAGCAGCCCCTCGAAGCCACCTCATCCTCATAGACCTGTGGTTTAAATCAGAATTAAACGGTGATTCCCACATTATTTCACCTCTTACTCCCATTTTTATTCTGTTATCTGAAGCTGTTTGGGTTTGCACTCCAGCCCTCACAGCAGCAGAGTTCTCTCTGCTAACAGAGCACCCTGTCCTTGGGAAAGAAATGAAAAACACTGCTAAAAGTGTCCTCTAGTTCTTGGGAGCCAGCAGCTGAGGAGGGACAGTTATCTCTGGATTCCTGTTAGACAAAGCAGGACAGACTGTGGGGATCAGTCACAAGGCAAAGAGGGGAAAAAATAATCAGGATAACCCCAGTCCAGCAGTGAGAAAAGTGCCCGAATTCCTGGGAATTCCTTGACTTGCCCTGGCCTTCAGCCAGACTGGGACTGGTGTGAAAAGTGCAGGACTGGGCATTTTGGCTGTTTAGGGATTTGAAATCACACACATGGATTTGTCTGCTACCAAAACTTGCCCAGAAATGCCTTAAGGCTTTCCCACACCTATGGATGATGGGATGGAATCCCATCCTTGTTGTATCCCAGCCTGTCTCTGACTGCACTCAGTGCTGCAAGAGCCAAAAGGGCAGAAAGAGAAGCAGGAAGGAGTCCAGGATAATTCCATGTGCATCTCCAGGAACTAATTCAGGGAATTCTAGAAGGAGAAGCTCATCCTACAAAGGAGGGTGAGGATATGGGGACGTGGTTTATGGTTGTGCTCTTGGCAGTGCTGGGTTAATGGCTGGACTTGATCTCAGGTGTCTTTTCCAACCTAAAGAATTCCATGGTTTGGAAGGAGGAAGGCTGAGGGAGAGGAGGGAGCTGTGTGTTGGAATAAGATCATAAATTTCCCCAAATAACTCACGGACCTGAATCTTCCACAGGGGTCAGCTCCCCTTGTCAAGCTGGCCAGGTGCCCAGCAGCTCACACCTGAACCTGATCCTGCCCCAGCACAGCTCCAGGTTTCATAAATCCAGGGATTTCTGGCCAGGGAACAGGGCTGAGCTCACACAGCCCCACTTTTTCCATTTGGGGCTTGGCTCACACCTGGCCAGCCCCGAGCAGAGCAGCCCCAACATCTGCAGGAGCCCCCAGCCCCAAAACCTCAGGTGCTTTTCAAAGAGTGCAGCGGGGTTTTGATTACAAACAGGACTTTTTTTAATCAGAAAAAGCTGGGAGCTTGTTCTGCAAACGAGTTTTATTGTCTTAAACTGGAGGGTTTTATCGTCAACATCTTACATTGGAGGAGGGGAAAAAATCCCAGTGCCTTGCCAAAGCCATCCCCCCTCTGGTGTGAGTCACAGGTTTGACCCAGCCTGGTGGGACAGGAGCCATCTGACAACAATGGGAGTCTGGCACTTTGCATCCCGGAGTTCAACGAGCACACGGGCCCTAAAAATAAACCCTGCTAAGCTGCTGGAGCTGCATTTTCCTCCCAAATTTCCTGCTGAGCCCATCCAACCATCATTTGACCACATGGATAGACCTCCTTGGTTAGAGGCAGGGAGATTTAATTAGGAAGGAAGGAAGCAGGGAATTCCTGTTTGGGGTTTTTTGGGCTTTTTTTTTTTTTTTTTTGGAGAGGGGAATAGGAGGAAAGAACAAATGAGACAAAAAGAATTATGAGCAATGGACAAGTTTTCCTGGCACTGGGGTTGCTGCAGAGTAAAGGACGCTGTGAAACATCTCCTTCCTCCTCAGGGGGCTCCCTCTCCTTCCTTCCCTTCATCCAGCACGGTTTAAATAAAGAAACATCTGCAGCAACTCCCCAGCAGAGGAGCCCTAATCGGGGAAAGATAAATAGGAGTATCTGGGATGTGTACAGAGGTGTAGGATGCCAAGGGGCTTTGTGAGAGTTGGGTGCCAAGGCACTTGAGCTGCAGATTAGAGCTGGCAGGGATTCCACGGAACCTGGCCCCAGGAAAATGTGCTGCAGGACAGCCAGCCATGGGAACAGCCACAGGAAAGGACCCACTGAGGTACCACGGCTCAAAAAGGAAAGATCTACATCACAGAGAGATGGAAAAACCCCTGATGAGGCAAAGGAACCTGTGGTGTGTGGAGTGGGCAAGAGCTGGAATTACCCTGGAGTTCAGCATCTCGTACGTGGGGCTCTCAGAAGCAGCTCTGTGCAATCTTCACACCTCTCTGTATTTAGGGAGAATCCAAGAATTCCCACTCTGACAGGAGCTGTTTGGGAAATAAAAGCTGTTAAAATCCCCATGCCAGCCAAAGGTGCTCCCTGGATGCTTTGCAGAGGGAGCCAGGAGAGGCCATGGAAGTGTCCCTGCCCATGGAACGAGGGCCCCGTTCATCCCCAGCCATCCTGGGATCCTCCAAGGGGGATTTGCTCCACAGGGATGTGCCTGATGCTTCCCACCTCGTGCACTCTCCCTGATTCCTGCAGAGCTGTCTCCTCCTCACAGGTGACCTTTATGTGGTAACAGAGATCACCCCAGAGCTCTCTCCTTGCTCCAAACAGGGAATCCCAACCACGTGGGCTTGGAGCAAACAGGGACTTTTCCAGCAGCAGGATTTTCACACCTCTCCTGGGCTGATCTTTCCCTTTGCTCTCCTGCTCAGTATTTCAGGGGGAAATGGATAATGTGAGAGGATTTAAAGCAGTTCCCAATCAACCCAGCTCCGTTTCACAGCTCCAGCAGGAAAATCTCCTCTGCTGAGGCTGAACAGGCACTTGCAGCTGGAGCAGGGGGAGACCAATGGCTACAACAGGATCTATTTTTCCTGGCTTTGTCTCACTCCACTGCTCCAGAAAGCAACCTAAGGGCTCCAGGCAAGGAGCAGAGATCAAATTCACTTCCTTTCCTTGCAGGGTTTGAAGTGAAAGATCCTATTCCACAGTGCTCTCTTAGGAAAACATATCCAGCATATTTTTACTCCTTTTTTTCCCCCCACTCTCTTTTTTCCTTTTTGCAATAAGCTCTGGATGAAGCCCAGAGCCAGACCTGGTATCTGTCTGGATCAGTGACATGCACTGGATGAGCTGAGCCTGTCCCAGTTTGAAGGATGCATTCCCAGGAAGAATTCAGCTCATTTTTGGGCTCTGGGAGAGGTCTGCAGGCACCTCCTGGAGCTGCTGAAAGCTGTGGCTCAGCTTTGTAACACCCTCTAAGCCAGGCCTGAGGGGGGTTTATCACACCCAGGCAGATTGGGCAGCTCAAGGTCACATCTTGCTCCTCCTGGAACAGCAGAGCCCAACTGCAGCCTCACACCAGGGAAAAAAAAAATCCTCCCACCTCAGTTATTTCACTGTTTTTTCATCACTTTGCTCTTCCCAAAGCTCCACCTGCCCAGGTAACACTGGAGCTCAGCATCCCAACATTCCCCAAGGGATCTCAGAGGCTGCCACTTAATTCCTCAGGGAAAAAGAGCCAACAGCAAGTGCAGATTTCTGATCCTGAAATAGGAAGGAAGCTCCATCCCCATGGGGAAATGAACATTTTAACGAAGGGAACACAGGAGGAATCAAAACACAAGGGGGTGCAAATAATCGAGGGGTTGAACTGTGTTTTAGCCAGCAAGCCCCAGTGGCATCTTGGAGAGCATCCCAAGAGAAAGGCTGTTTATTCCCAGCTCCATGGAGACCAAAATTCCCTCGTGTGAGCCCTGCTTGTCCTGCAGCCAACCTGGTGTCTCCAGCAGGAAATCAGGGCAGGAATTCTGATTGCAAGCAATCACTGCTGAAGATGTGTATTCAGATTAAAAAGACTTTTCATCCAGTCCCCTTTGTTTCTTGATTCACAGTCAAACCCTAATCCTATGGCAAGTTGGAATTCCCATAGCAACTCCTTTTAAGCAGGAAAAGCTGGCAAAGGGGGAAAGGGCATGATTTAAATAGCTGATCAGTGACTTCTGCTGCAAAGCTGCTGCCAAACAGCCAAGAACAACTTCTTTTTAAGCTTGGGCTGATAGTAAAAACCCTTCTAAGGTGAACATTCAATGTGAAAATCCTTCCTTTTAGGAGCTGCACATTCTTGGTCTGCTCCCACTGCCTGTGTCCCCACACATGCATCCCTCTACACTCGTGCTTCCTCATGCTGGAGGAGAAATGGAAATCTTTCTGCTGAAAATGCAGGGCAAGACAGCAAATGAGGATTTGGTTTTGAGGGAATCTTGCAGAAATCCTTTTAATTAATCTTCTCTGCCCTAATCCCCGATGCCAAAGCAGTTATTTTCTTGTAGTTACACTGAGGGACAGAGGAAGGGCCAGGGCAGGTTGCTGACAAAAACCTGATTTCCCTTTAAATAAGCCCAATTCTCTCTGTTAATTGGAGGACTGGAATTTCTATTGCTTGTTTAGAAATACCTTAGAAAGAAGCAAACCAACCCACACTGCTGCCCAAATTCATTTGGTTTGGAACACAGCCCAGCAGTGGCCCCAGCACAGCCTTCAGAGGGATCCTGGAGCCATTCCCAAATCCCGAGGGATGGAACAGCCTCCGGGAGCTCTGCGGAGCCGCCCTCACCTGGCAGGGCTGGGAAGCAGCGCTGGCTCAGGGCTCAGCCCAGCCCTTCCCCACGCTCCGGGTTTCTCCCAAACCATGGAAATGACACGGACAATTTTCCCTCAAAACAACAACAACAACCACCCCAGACACGGAGCTGTACAAACCAGGAATCCCCAAATGCAGAATCTGCAGATTCCTGCACTTTGGACACCTGGGAATTCCTTGACTTGCCCTGGCCTTCAGCCAGACTGGGACTGGTGTGAAAAGTGCAGGACTGGGCATTTTGGCTATTTAGGGATTTGAAATCACACACATGGATTTGTCTGCTACCAAAACTTGCCCAGAAATGCCTTAAGGCTTTGCCACCCCTATGGATGATGGGATGGAATCCCATCCTTGTTGTATCCCAGCCTGTCTCTGACTGCACTCAGTGCTGCAAGAGCCAAAAGGGCAGAAAGAGAAGCAGGAAGGAGTCCAGGATAATTCCATGTGCATCTCCAGGAACTAATTCAGGGAATTCTAGAAGGAGAAGCTCATCCTACAAAGGAGGGTGAGGATATGGGGACGTGGTTTATGGTTGTGCTCTTGGCAGTGCTGGGTTAATGGCTGGACTTGATCTCAGGTGTCTTTTCCAGCCTAAAGAATTCCATGGTTTGGAAGCACTAAACCAACCCCTGCACCAGCACAGGGGATTTCCTGCTCACACTGGTGACAATCCTGTTCTTCCCCTCCAAAAACCCAACTCAAGTCAAATCCAGCAGGGTTGGAAGGAGGCTGTGAACATCCAGCTGTGCCCTGGGTCACTCTGGCCATGGATCCAGCCACAGCCATCAGCCTGCCCGGCCTTGAGATGCCAAACTGGCACTGCCACGTTGGATTTGGTGTTGGAGCTCAAGACAAGAGCTCTGAAATGATTTCACAATAGCAACAATTTGATTTCTTGGCACTCTCAGGGTTTCTCTTTGGTCTCTGAAGCCCTGGTGCACATTTCAGGTGAGAACTGAGGTTAAAATACCTGGCACAGAGCTCGGGGATAACCCAACACACTCCCATGTCCCTCCACCAGTTCTCTGGTGCCACTGGGATGGCTCAGGAACCACCACAACGAGCACAATGCAAATTATCCCATCTCAGATAAGATTCTGGAACAGGAACCACCTTTTCTCCCACCTTCCATGAACAACTCAAACATGGCAAAGCCCCAAAATGGGGCTTTGCATGCTCAGCAAGGGGCTCTGGCTCCCCACCTGTGATCCAAGGGGCTCACAGGGAGTGGGATGTCAGCAGGGATCTGTGGGCAGGTGATGCTCCTGGAGCACTGCAGGGCTGATCAGCTGGGATCAGGCTGGAGTTTCATCCCAACCCTTCCTGCTGTGGGCTGCAGTGGGACCCTGGGAAGGAACACGTTCCTCAGGAGCCTGTGTTGGTGCCCTGGGGCACAGGGATGGCACCTGCTCCAGGCATGTCCTGCTCACAGCACCTTGGGGCACTTTTAAAGGTATGAGCAGCCCCAGTTCTGCCTTTCCAGCATCCACCTTCCCTTGGAAATCCACCTGGATATTGCCTGGCACCTGCTGCTCCCCACACATCTCCTCAGCCTACTCTGAGCTTGATTTTACCAGTTAAATGTGATACTCTGTGTGAAAAATCAGAGGCTGGGATCAGCTAAGACAGGCTGAAGGCTTTACCACCTAATTAAAAAATAGAGGAGGCAGTTCAAAGTCCTTGTGTGATCCCAAGGGAATGGAGGATGCAAGGAACAGTGGATAGAGATGAAAAGAGGATGTGCAGGCAGCTGGGGCAAAGACATGAAGAGGTAAAAATGAAGAGATAAAAGGAAGCCTCTAAGAACTAGAGGGAAGGACAGAGCTGCCCAGGAGCAAATAAAACAGGGCAGAAGAGGAAGGTGATGTAGGACAGATAGGGAAGAAAACCCCTAAACAAAGCATAAAATGCAAAATAACTGAAACCAGCACGTGTCACGTTGTCCTGGCCAGCCCATCCACCCCACGCTGAAACCGCCTCCCCCAGGCACCCAGCAAAGGGCAGAGGCTCCGAGGTCCAGCACCTCTGATGACATCACCTCCTACACTGACACTTGTCAGCCCAAAAAGCACCCACACCCCACCAGCTCATCCTGTTCTCTGCTGCAGAAATGACTGTGCTGGGGTAACGAGGAAGAATTAGAAACACAGCAGTGCCTCTGCCAAAAAACGAGTGCTTTTGCTTTTGGGGGGATTTTGGGCTCTGGGGGCAGGCAAAAACCCCCCACCACTGCTTCCTAAATAATTCCCAGGCACAAGGCAGTGAAACTCTGGCCCAGCTCTGCTGAGCAGAGCACTACCAAGCTGCTGCTACTACAAGTTTACAACCACCCTCCTCATGAAACTGATTGCTGGGGAGGCAGCTGCTGCTGTGCTTTGCAATTGCTCAGGGCTGAGGCAGCTCCTTTGCTCAGCAGCACCCCCAGACCCCATTTCCTGCAGAATCCTTTCCCTGGAGACTTTCTGGACCTGATTGCTGTGCAGCCCCACAGTCCCTCATCCCATCTCTAAATTCCTCGGGATCCCTCAGGATCCAGATGTCCTGAATCCCTCAGGATAGGAGAGCTCTGACAGCCAAGGATGGGTGAGTGGGACCCCACTCCCACCCAAAGCTCCTTCCCTGCAGCTCTCCCAGACTCAGCAGCATCCAGGGAGAAGGGGCTGCTCCCCAATCCCAGCTCCTGCCAGTCCCATCCTCTCCAAGGATTTTCTCCTGCTTTCTGCCCAGCCAAGCTTCAGGAGGTGATGATTCTACTACTTAGAGGTGCTGATTTCCCCCTGTGGGTGCTGCAGTCTGCAGGTGAGGGGTGCACCACTCCTAGGCTTGGAAAAGTCAGGATTTTTCAGGGATGTGTCCTGTGCTTCAGGGCAAATCCAGCTCCTGTTCCCTAAAGATCAGTGCCTTGAATTGGCAGATTACAGCAAAACAAGAAATCAGCATTAAACCTTAGAAACCAGGAGTGTTTGAGAGCCCTTGTAGCAATGCCAGGAAGGAGGCTTTGGCAAGTTCCAATCCACATTTTTCCCACCCAGGGGACTGCAAAGTGACCCCTGGGGGGGCCCTGGGGCTTTGTTTGCTGCAGTTCCCAGAAGGAAAAAATGCCTCATCCCCTCTCCTGCTCCTCCTGCTGCAGGAACTGGGAGTCAATAAACAGCCTGGAGGGACTGGTAGCTCTGCCCTTGCTGTCACTAGGCCTCATTAATTAACCTTTTCAGGGTGGAAAGTGCTGTGCTGAAGCCTGGACTCCAACACCCCGGGGTTTTCAGGACTCTCCCCAAAGCAGGCACAAATCCCTGCTGCCTTTTCCAAAGGCCAGCTCTCAAAACTCCGCTGACCTTTCCTTTTTTAAGGCAGTTTTTGTCAAAGTCTGGGCCCTGAAGGTGCCAAAGGATGCTCCTCGATTTTACCCATGCAATGATTTGGGTTCTGAGCACAAGGAGATCCTTCTGCAGTGATAAATAATTCCATCCACGCCGTCAGCTCTTCCCTGGGGTTTAGAAAAGCAGGAATATGCTCTTTACAGAGCTTATTTTCCCCACTCTTCTGCTAGAAAACATTATTCACAGTCAGGTAAATGTGTGCACTCAGGGACAAAAACCTCACTTTTAAACCTTGAATTTCAAAGACTTTTTGCCTCTTATTTCAGTCCCCTTGAAAGGGTGAATCCAAGGTGCTCCCAAAGTCCTTAATCTGATTGCTTGGCTTTCTGGACCACAAGCCTTGCCCCACTCAAGGGAATGGAGTTTTAATTGCTGCCCAATTAAAGAAAAGAGCCACTTCTTGTGGTTTTTTTTTCCCTTTGTGAAGCTCAGCACACCACAGAATTGTTATATAGATGTAAAAACCAACAAGAAATGGTAAATCAGAAGGGAAGGGGTGCAGAAACTGTGAAGTGTTTAGTGAAGAACACAAATGTTGTTGTAAGAAACCACATTTTAGGGGGGAAAAGTCAGTTTGTAACAAAATGGTGTCTTTATTAGGGCTTGTTCCTTTAAGTCCTAAATTATACTTTCAAATGCAGTAATGGCACAAGAGAAGCAACATGAAACAAGCCCTCGGGAGCTGCAGGCTATGAATTCTCTATGAAATCTGCAGAGTGACTCCCAGGGAGCTGCTCAGGGTTTCGAGAGCACCAGAGGGCGGCCGTGGGACACGAAAAACCTCCTTGGAGCTCACCAGGGAGCCAGGAAAACCCAGCAGAAAGAGCTGCCTTCCGTAAATTCATCCCCCGACGAAAAAAAAAAAAACCCCAAAAAAACGGAGGGTATTTTACACGAAAAGCATCCACACGAGCCCTGTAAGGAAAGGGAAGATAAGGGAAGAAAAAAAAAATAAAAATCCTGAGGGCTCTTCAAAACCAGCTCATCCAAAAGCTGCTTATCCCAGGCAGCCTGAGACGCTGCAAATCCTCTGCCATTTATTCACATTTCTCCCCCTCCAGCTGCTTCGAGGGTCCTGTTCCCCTGGGACATCTTTATTCCAGCACCGACAGATTCCTGGGATGAAAGGTTTGTTATTCCAATAGGGAATATTCCAAGGTTTGTTATGCCAGGAATGGCTTTTGCCCCGAGCTGCAGGTTGTGCCACAGCCCAGCCAAACCCCAGGGGGACTCTGAGCCACAGGCACAGCCCCACGAGGAAACTCAGCAGTGGCAGAAATTAATTAAAGGGGGATGGATTGCATTTTTATCAGGGAAAGGGAGAGATTTGGGCACAGGGGAATAAATCCTTCCTTTATCTCTTACAGGCTACTGCAGAGGAATGGATTAGAATTAGAGAGTCCTGGAATGGTTTGGGTTGGATGAGACCTTAAAGATGATCCCATGCCACGGGCAGGGACACCTCCCACTGTCCCAGGCTGTTCCAAGCCCTGTCCAGCCTGGCCTTGGGCACTTCCAGGGATCCAGGGGCAGCCACAGCTTCTCTGGGCACCCTCACAGCCAGGAATTCCTTCCCAATATCCCACCTAAACCTCCCCTTCTTCAGCTTGAAGCCATTCCCCCTTGTCCTGTCCCTCCATCCCTTGTCCCAGGTCCCTCCCCAGCTCTCTTGGAGCTCCTTTAGGCTCTGGAAGGGGCTCCAAGGGCTCCCTGGAGCTTCTCATCTCCAGGCTGCCAAAGTTTGTTTTTGGGGGTTTGTTTTCCAAGATTCCCACAATTAGCTGGTGCAAGCAGTGCTGAGGCAGCTGCTGCCATCCCACATCCAGAGGGAAACACTCCAGGCAAGAACAGGAACTTTTAGGCAGCTCAGTGTGGGGGTGAGAACAGCTCTGCTGTGCAACCCCTTTGGCTCACCCTGTAACATCAGCTACTCCCTGGGACCAGTGTTTGGTGGGGATTTATTGCTCCAAGCAGGTTGTTTGTCCAAATAAGCTCTAAATATCCCTACAGAAAGAAAGTTTCCCCCCAGCAACACTGCTGCACTTCCTCAGGGTGTGGGGCAATCCCTCCCCTCAAACAGCACCGAGAGAATCCAGAGAAGGATGGTCAGAGCACAAAAACCCACCCAGAGCTGCCCTAAATCCAATTATTTACCCACCCATCACATCAGCTCCTCTTCTCCTGCCATCCCCATCCTGGTTCTGACCCAAGGATGAGGTTCAGGTGTGGATCAAAGCCCAGCTGGGCCTGTTTTCCACCCTGCCATGAGAAATTGCTCTTGGATCTCATGGATCAAAGCTGCTGTTCAGAGTCACCCCTTGGCACTGAGGCAGCAGTGCAGAAATTCTGGGAATGAGTGTGAGACCCTAAAAATCCAGGTGCTGTTTTTAGTGCTTTTCCTCATGAACCCCTTTATCCAGAGTGTCCTTGCCCTCAAAGGGAACCCAAGTTCCCTTGGTCATTGTAACAGATTTTTCAAACCATTACAAGCAGTTTATGGACATAAAGAGGCTGAACTTCTGCTGTCTTCACAATTCCACAGTAAATCAGGAACATCCCTAGCAGACACAGCCTGAGAATCACCCCATTTCCCATGGAAAGCTCATGTAAAGCCCTGACCTTCAAAGCTGAAGTGGTTAAAAGTACAAAAAAACCCAAACCAACACACCAAAAACACCTGCTAGTGTGTCAGCCTGAGCAAAGTTATTTCTCCTTTGAGGTTTACAGAACAAAACTCTGTCTCCTCCCCACTCTCACACCATTTGGAAAGTTGTTTCATTCTAAATTGAAAGCATTGATAATGACATTGGATGTCCCAGATAAATTCTGGGAGATGAATTGTGTCATGGACTCTCCTGGGTTGGAAAGGATCCCATTATCAGAATTCCTCAAAATCTATTTTTAATTAAAGATAAACCAGCAGCTGCAGAGAAGAAGGAGAAGGGGACAAATGAAGCACTTGCCGAGGGAAATCTTTCCTTAAACTCCCCAGGTTTGTATTTACTGTTAAAATTAATTCAGGTTGGATGAAAAAGTGTCAGACAAAAAGCAAGGGAAGTGCTTTGTATAAAAATTCCATCAGGTTCTTTGTTTCCATAAAACATCTTGTCCTCCTCTCAAATCTTCTCAATAACAACTCCTACTTTTCCTACACCCTTTCACTCATTTTCATTTCAGCCAGAAAACACTAAAAGCTCTTTTAAAACCACTCCAGGTGGAGGGTTTTTTTGTGATTATTTTGTTGCTTTTGGTATTTTTAACAATGAGCATTTTCTTCTATTTCTTCTCCACCTCCATTTTATTCCCAGCTCTACATCCTTAGACTCCTGCATTAAATATTCAAGACAGGATCCAGATTTTAACAGCACATTTGCAACGTTTTATATGGATAAATTCCTTCATTTCATTGCTTTCCAGTAGCTGATACCTTCCAGCCTGGGGCAAATAAGGGCTTACAGAAATTTTACTATCTCAAGTGGAACTGAAGCTGATTGTTACAAATAGTCCCATAATGAGGTTAAAAGGGCCATAAATCTTCACAAAGTCAAGTTCCTTCCTGCTCTGAAGGCACATTTTCAGCAAGGAAAAGTCTATTTAGGCAGAGCTTAGAGCTGAAAAAGAAACTTAAAATAGCAAGTCAGCCCAAGAAGCTAAAAATTCATTGTCAGAGAAATTATTTACCCTGGAAATACAAGTGGTCTGAATTTGGGATGAACTGCAGGGAGCAAGAAATGGATGCCAGGGAAGAAGGGGCAGCCATATCACCCCAGTATTGGGGGTTACGTGCTTGAAAGGGGGAAAAAAAAAGCAGGAGAGGCCCTGGATTGAAGGAGAAGGGGCCCTGCTTTGACTTCCATGCCAAATGTGCCAGGTCAGAGCCAAAAAGGATTTTGGCAGCTCATGGAGAGGGAAATTGAGGAGCTGAAATCTTAAGAGATTTTCCTTTTCCTGGGGAACACTTGGGAAGCACCAACACCTTACCAAGCCCTGCACCCACTCCAAATCCTGACACTTCCCCCTCTGACCCCAGCCTCGAAGCCCAAAAATCCATTATTTGCTCCAGCAGCTTCCTTTGGGAGGAAGCAGCTCTCCAGGCACCCTCAGGAATTTGGGAACAGCCTTGGGCTGAGCAGGAGGCTGCCGGGGAGCATGAGGGTGGCTGATCCCTAAAGACCTGGGATCCAAGGATAACCCCAGGGGCACAGGGAACGTCCTCATCCCTCTGCTGAAACCCTCCTGGAGGGGCAGCTCATCCCATCAGCAATCCCAGCCAGGACAAGCACAGTGCAGGAATAAAAGGAAACAGAGCCAGAACTGGAGCCAAGGCTACAAGACCCCAAAACTTCCCCCCAGGAGCCAGGGTCAAAAACCCAGCCTGGAAACAAATTCCAATGTGCATCCAGGAGCTCATCCCAGAGAGAAATTACCTGTGTGGGGATGGTCTGTGCTGGAGGCAGGGGCAGGGCTGAGCATGCCCAAGGCAAGGAACAGGGTGAGGGCTCCAGGCTGAGCTTAAATGGAACCCTGGGCAGGCGTGGGGAGCCCCGGGTGAGGCTGCTCAGGGCCATCTGGGGGTACTGAGGTGCCAAATGTTGATGTGGAAGAGCTGCTGCTGATCCCTGCTGGGAGCCTGGGGGCTGGGCAGCTCTGCAGCTTCCAGGCTTTTCCACACTGGGTCACTCCCACACGAACTTCCATCCTTCCAGCAGCCCCCTAGAAACCTTCCTTTCCCTGCAAAGCAGTGTCCTGTCTGCACAGCCAAGGGCTCTTCCCTCTCCTCACCATCACCCTGGCTGCTGATTCCAGGCTGGGAATGTGCTCCTGTGCAGCCAGCAGATCCTTCCCTCCAGCAGATCCCTGCTGGCCTCCTGCAAGCCCAGAGCAGGATGAGTCTGGGGATGGGCTCAGGGACTGAAGTTTGGGGTTGGAAGCACAGAAATAGGGAGAGCACTCTGGATGCATCCCTGCTTCCCTCCCTAGATGGAACAGGGAATGGATTGAGACCAGCTGCTGTTCCAGAGGGAGGGATTTGGGACTGCTGTGATCTTTAGGAAGGTTAAAAGGCCCTGAAATCTGTGAGGATGTTTTGGGGGCTGTGATGTGGCCCATGGTGCCTCCTGGGGTGCAGGGATGGGACTGAGCTCTGCCCAGGGATTGCCCTCAGCAGGATGGGCAGCTCCAAAGCAGAGCCAAGCCAGCAGTGATGCGAGGGGCTGGGGACAAAGGGACCAAGACCAACGTGAGGAATTAGAAGAAGAATTAAGAAATATCTTAGCCCTTGCTGTTTGTTTGTCCTCTCTGTGAAACAGAGCTCACCCCACTGCCTCACCTGCAGGCTGAGCCCGTGAAAGGCCACGAGACCCTCAAATGATTAATCAGCATCATTATCTGCTGCCCCAACTCTTGTGTCACAGCTCAGTGGCCTGCAGACCTGGGGAGCTAATGACAGTTTAGCCACAGGTGCACGAAACCAGAAGAGGCAGCGAGCCTGCACACAGAGCTGCAGAAACATCCCCAGAGCTCCTGCTCCGGGTGCTCCTGCAGCTCCTGCCCCGGGCTGAACGCTCCAGGGAAAAGGTTCTGCAGCAGCTGCAGCACAGGGGATTTGTGTCCCGTGGGATTTGTGTCCCGTGGGATTATCCAACACGCCAGGGCTGGTTTGGGTGCTGGTCAGGGCTGTCACGCTCCAGTCAAACACATCAGGATGAGCAGTGGGGAGGAAGGGCCAAATTTACATAAAGGGACAGAATTCCCAGCTTGCTACTCCAAAGGGAGTATTTCCTGAGGGAGTGGGAAACCCCATGGAATTCAGGCAGGCTCCTGTGTTGGTCTCAGCAGCCTTTTGCCCAAGTTTACTCTTTTGTTTAGAAAAAAGCACTTTCCCCTCCAAGCTGACTTTGGTGACCTTCATGGGGAAATCCTTTGGTGTGCTCCCTGGCCACCAGCATCCCATCAGCAAGGACACCCCTAGACTCAGGCTGAAGCTGGACAAAGCATTTGGGATTCTCAGGGGTGGTTTTGGTAAGAGAAGAAACAACTTGACAGCAGATAATGAGCATTTCCTGCCTGCAGGTCCAGCCTGGCTTCCCCTGCGCCTGACCCTGTGTCTGTCACTGCTCGGGGGTCCCTCCCTCCACCTGCCAGCCCAGGACTGCTCAGGACACGATTATCCCTTTCCTACACCTCTCCCACAACAGCACCTTCCAGCACTTCTTGGTTTCTGGGCTGTCTGAGCATCCCCAGCTGGTGAAGCTGCCCAGCCTCTGGTGCTCCCTCCAGAACGCCCCTCCTGCCCCGGGAGCTGCTCTCCCCGGGGAGGGCAGAGCTCCCCTTCCTCTGGAGCATCTGTGAGGCTGCTGACAAAAGGCAGGATCTTGTTTTCCTGCAGCCTGATGGCTCTGGCTCTGCAGAAATCTAATTAATGCATGTTAATGAGACTAATTCTGTATCCCTGATCCAGCGACTGCCCGGTGCTTTTTCCAGACTTCAGTTCTCCTTCCAGCTAGAAAGAAAGGAGGAAAAAGGAATTAGCAGAGCTGGTCTTTGCATCTTGACACCATTACAGTTTCACTGATGTCTCAACCACAAACCAGCAGTCTCCTTCTCTTCTTCCCTCCCATCTGTACAAGAATTCTCAGAAACAAAATGAGTGTTTGAGGTGCAGCTCTTCCGGACAAGGTGCTTGGTCATGTGGGGGCTGCAAAGGTTTTTATACAGACACAAAAATGATGAGACATCCCAGGAAAAGGAGAGATGGGGCTGATACCGAGGTGGAAGAGGAACTTGAGAGTTACTGACGACTCTGGGAAACACCTGGCTTCTGCTTATGAAGAGAAAACAGGAAAAAATGAACTTGCATGTGAACTCAGCAAGCAAAAAAACCAAACCAGACCCAAACAAAAAAACCCCAACCCCGCCAATAACTCAGCCTGCAATGAGAAAGTAAGAAGTACAGCTCTAATTTACAGATGATGATAATTTCCCAGTCAGAGCCCAGTGCAAACTGGAGTCAGCTATGGCCTGATTTATGGAGGAATCATAGGACTGTTGTGGATTCTTCCACTGATTTCGGGGGGAAGGGAAGGAAGGAACTTTGCTTTTGGTCTAAAATTAGAACTGTTTTTCTCTCTCTCACTTTCCACTGGGATGTTCTACATGTGGAGCCTTCCCTATGCTCCATTTTTTCAACAGAATTTAAAGGTGGAGGAGTTATCCCAATCCCAAAAGCCTCTTCTCAATCTCTCGAATGGATTCTCAACCAAAAGGTCCTCATTTAAAAGCAGCAAGATTTGAGAGTTCCAAGCCAATTAAAACTCTGGAAGTTGGTGGGATATTTGTTCTCTGCAGGCAGGGAGGACTGCTGGGACCTGGTGCCTTAAGGAGGTATCTCAGCTAAACTGCAAATTGTGGGGTGAGTCTGCAGGAAATGTCCCTTAAAAAAAAAAAGGATTTTGCCAGTTAAAGTTTGGATTTAGCCCCAGTGAAGCTGTGGTACTGGTTGAAGGGGAGTGGAACTGGAAGTTGTGGTTTCCCTCTCTGAGTACAACTGGAATATGGGGGGAAATCAATTTAGATTGACTCAAAGGCAGCAAATATTCCTTCTCCCAGCTCCTGAATCTGGGAATATGTGGTTGGAAACATCCATTCAGGGTAAATCCCTTGCAGCTGATATCCCCTGTTCAGCAACACTATCCAAGGAACTGGTAGTTTGATACAATCCACATTATGGATAGCAAATGAAATTTAAAAGAGAGACAATAAGGGGAAAATTTGGAGAAATAAGGGTGTGGCTTAAATGCTGTTTGATCCCAGAATCTGAAGGACTCTTTCTGCCAGCCTGGAATGCTGCAAACATAATTTCAATGTGATTGTGCTGCATTTCCTCCCCAGGTGTCAGAGAAAACTGAGGAGTGAAAGACAAATTTGAAAGAGAAAATAGAAACAAGGGGGGAACCTAAACACAGAGCTACAGGAGAAACTGCCAGAGCACGAAACAAAATCCAACAGGGCCAATGAATTTTGGCTGCCAAGGAAATCTTGACTCCTCTATCCAAAAGAACTCTTGTAAGAGTAAAGACTTACTCATCCTTTCCAACACCCAGCTGGATTTAACACCCTTGTGGGATGTGAGTGAAGGACAGTGCTCTCCAAGATGGGAAGCAGGCTCCAGGAGCTGCTGGCTCCTGCTCTGCTCCTCCTACCAGCTCCAGGAGACAAATCCACCTTGTGGGATGCCACAGCTCCTTCCCAGCTCTCCTTTGCTGTTACTGACAACTTGCTGGACTGAAGAGCTGTACCTCTGGAGGGCAAAAGGTTGGAGTTTGTGACTGGTGGGGTTCAGCTGCAGCAGAATCCAGGCACATCCAGGCACTTGGAGCAGGACTAAGAGCTGACAAGAGAACTTTATAAGGCAAAATCCCCCAAAGTGATGATGCTGAGCTAATGATTCTCAGGAAGAGCTGAGATCGAGCTGTTCCATCCACATCTGCACACATCTGCACCTCTGCTGTCGGGCAGGGAAATCAAAGCAGCTCCCAGGATTTTGTCCTGCTCATTTAGAATCCTGGGAAGCAGAGACAGAGCAAAAGCATCTCGTGGCTTTTCATTATTCCAATCAGCCAGTGGGATCTGGGCCGTGGATGTTGTGATTTGTTGGTGCTGCCAGTGTTTCTGATTTATTGAAATGATAAAATGTCTCACGAGGCTGTTTTCTCCCAGGAATCATTTTCCTTGGAGTCCTTCCCCAGCCAGGAGCAGCCAGAGCAGACCTGAGACACAACTGCTGCTGTTGATCTCTTGCTGTCAGCTGTTGATGGTATTGAATTATTTTTTGCTCTGACCAGATTTACATCTTAGGCCCAGGCCTAAGGCTGTGTTTGTATTTGTGTCACACCCTACACGTGTCCTCCGTGGCACCTGACTGGTTCCAAATGCAGGCTGGACAGCAATTTGAGCCACCATATCTAGGTGGACACCTGGAAGATGTCCCTGCCCATGGCAGGGGGTTGGAATGAGATGAGATTTAAGGTCCCCTCCAGCCCAAACTGTGATTCCATGAATAACCTGACAAGAATGAGGTCCAGCCTGGCCCTGGACACTTCCAGGGATCCAGGAGCAGCCACAGCTTCTCTGGGCACCCTGTGCCAGGGCCTCCCCACCCTCACAGGGAAGGATTGCCTCCCAATATCCCATCGAAAAGTCTCCTAATTTTTAAATGCAATCAAGTTCTCTCTTTGCTGGAGTCTTTGCTGCTGTTCCCAGATGAAGTGAAAGGGGAAGCAGAGCCTCAGGAAGAAAATGTGATGAAGAACATGACTGGGGTTGATTATATTCGTTGGGAGGGGGTTTTCCAGTCTCGGGAACTCCCCGTGGAGTTCATTGGGTTTGTGTTCCAGTTCTCTTCAACATTCTCATCCTTCTCTTTGCAGCCTTCATGGGGAGGCTGCACCAGTGTCACAGACGATTATTTGGGACGTTGGCTTTCGGATCATGGAATCCCAGGATGGTTTGGGATGTGTCCAAGGTCACACCACGACTCTCACGCCTGTCCTGCCACTACAGAGGGGTGAGTCACCCGTGGGTGAGAGGTGACAGAGTTCCAGGAGATGGTTCCAGGCTGAGTTGGTTCCCTCAGCCTGAAGTTCCAGCACCGGAAGATCCTTTTGCTGGAAGCTCTAAATTAACAAATAAAACCTTTACATTTAGCTGGATCTCACCACATTGTGCTGGTGGTTCTCCTCTGGGAAAACTTAGCAATGCCTTTGGCATAAAGCTCCAGAAGGAACACAAACAATGCACTCAATTCCCTGAACACGTAAGGAAAAGGAATTTCATGTGCCAGCCTGTGGCAGCAGCTCCAGGGTAACTCACCACTACAAAGACCCCTTTGGAAGAGAAGTTTTGCAAAGAGATTAAACTGGGCAAAGAAATTAAAATCACCACAGGCATAACTAAGAGTTCATTTTCCTCCCCAGGTCCTTCTCCCTCAAAATTTTCATTTATCCCCTGCAAAAAGGCTGCTGGAATCTGTCTGTCAAGGGATTCTGAGCTGCAAGGGATGAAGGAGAAGTTTCGGCAAAGAAAACCAATGATTATTTTTAGCTGGAAATGCTGCATGGAAAATACTTCTCAGAGGCTCTGCTTGGTTAGAGGGGAAGATATATTTTCTCCTTTTTAGTTCCTGCTGAGAACCAGAATTCAGGAAGTAAAGGACTCTGACAAAGCAGTGGGTCCGACGGGCAAATCCTCACAGCCAGCGTTGGCAAACCCCGGATCTGCCACTGGAAAAGCTCCTCAGACCCTTGTCCAGCTCCAGGGATTCGAGGTGCTCATGTGCTCTGAGAGCATTCCAAGATCTCCTTTCTCTTTCTGCTGTCAGGGAGGAATATTTTTGTTCCTGTAGAAACCCTTGGTGTGAACGTTTTCAGCTCGTTATTTATCCCCAATTCCAAGAGCCCACGGAAGGGAACGGCTGTCGTGGGATGCAGGGATGGGCTGAGACTGAGCTACCAGGCAGCTCTGGTAGGAAAAGCTGCTGTTTTGAATTAAAAAGCGATTTCTTTGGAACAGAATCAGCCTCTCTTTTGGACAGGAGGAAAGTGTGTGTCTGTACTGGGGGCAGAGGAAATCTGAGTTCACGACGTGGTGCAATTGTAGTTCTGTGACAGTAGAGTGGCACTAATGAGCACTGATATTTCAGTGGCCAGAAAATGC
This sequence comes from Rhipidura dahli, assembly GCA_013399225.1. Taxonomy (NCBI): domain Eukaryota; kingdom Metazoa; phylum Chordata; class Aves; order Passeriformes; family Rhipiduridae; genus Rhipidura; species Rhipidura dahli. The sequence goes on along the minus strand of VXAC01008003.1, from coordinate 264,670 downwards.
AGCTAATTAGAAGTTATTTCTCACAGAACACTGTTCTGACTTTTTGCATGTGCCTCCCACTCCTTTTTGTTACAAGAGGAAAAATGGTTATCAACTCGAGGCCCAAAAACAGAAATAAAAGGGCAGAGTTTTGAAATACTTGTAATTCTCTTTCTGTTCCTCTTTCTGTTGTCTGATCTATCAGAATAAAAAACACCGTTATGTAATTTAACCTCCATCCATACACTTCACTTTCCTTTAAATAATCCTTTAAATTCTCCACAGGAAGAATCACAGAACCAGAATACAATTATTTATTTTCTCCTTGTCAGAGTACAACTTTTGACCAAACTTAGATAAATTTCTTGGGGTGATCTTTTGTTGAATATCTTCTTTTCCACACTCCAAAGGCTTGAGTTGACAGCAAAAGAAATTTGACATGAAATCCAAACCTTTATGTTATTTATTGGCTGCTCCAGCCAATATTATTGTTATTATTACTATTATTATTTATTGGATAGCCCAGCCTTGGAAGTGTCCAGGGCCAGGCTGGACAGGGCTTGGAGCACCCTGGGACAGTGGAAGGTGTCCATGGCAGGGGGTGAAGCTGGATGGACTTTGAGGTCACTTCCCATCCAAACATCCTGGGATTCTGTGATTTTAGACAAATTTTAATTATTATGTACTATTATGAATGTTACTATATTAATAATACTATACAATGGACTACATTCATATTTTATATATACTAAATAATACATTTTCATAAATGACATACCTATCTCAACAATAATTTAGCAATGCAGCTGCTTTTCCTCTGGCTCCCTCTGAAGGGCTGTAATTTATTTTATGGGAGGGTTTTTTTCCTTATTTGATTTCTTCCCTTGTAGATGTGGAAAACCTCTAAAAAGCCAGTTACAAATATTCTATGGACTAAACCACAAAAAAGCCACAGAGCAGCAGCTTAATTTTGGATTTGGGGAAAGAACTTGGAAAGGAAACAGAGGCATGGAAAAGGCATAGAAACTTCTTGCTCTTTGGGATCATTGCACATCAAGCCCAGCTCCTCAGCAGCAAACAGGCAAAGGTGGAGCTACCTTTTTGAGTCAAAACCACGGTATTGCTCAATTATCTGTCACATGACAATGGCACTGAAGTCTGGGTGGCCTTGCAGGAGCCAAGCTCTCCTTTAATCCAGGTAGTTGTGGTAATGAACATTTATGGGAAGCCATAACCAAGAGGAGGAAGAGCCTTTCACTGCACAAATGGAAGTTTCACCCTCGTAATGAAAGCAGAGAGCTGTGTAGGGAAATTCTGTTGTACCAAGCACAACTGTCTGCAAATACTCTGGGCAGTTGTGGTTATCAGCAGAAAAAGCCACTTCCTGGCTTCCACAAGAGCCCTTGTCTGCAGGAGAGCTGATAAATCACCCCAGCAAACAGGGCTCAGATCCCTGGGCTGCTCCAGTCCCTCTCCAGCTCTGAGGGCACATGGTGCTGCTCAGGTCACCCAGAGCTTTGGGACTGTTTGTAATTCCCAGCTGAGCCTTCCAAAAGCCCAGCCAGCAAAAGTCCTTCCTTTTCAGGTGGAAAAATGTGCTCCCCACTTTGCAACTGCACCTATTTAAGGAAGAAGGAATTCAGCAGGATATTCTGCAGGTGCAATGAGTTGCAGTTTTAAATTTTCTGTGTGGCCTTAAAACTTTCATGTAACAACCTGCCCCAAACCAGAGCAATTTACGGCCACAGGGAAGGGCAGCAATGGCAGCTGCATCTTTCCCCTCTCCTTTTTTTTTTTTTTGACAAGGATTCTGGCTTTTGCTCAGATCAGTCACATCTGTCCTAGATGGAGGCTCATGCAGAGAAGAGCATCTGCACAAGAGCTGGTAAAGAGGGTGGGCAGGCCCTGGCACAGGGTGCCCAGAGCAGTTGGGGCTGCCCCTGGATCCCTGGCAGTGCCCAAGGCCAGGCTGGAACAGAGCTTGGAGCAACCTGGGACAGTGGAAGGTGTCCCTGCCCGTGGCAGGGAGGTGGAACAAGATAAACTTTAAACTGCTTTGCATTCCAAACCATGCCACGATTCTGCCATTCTCTGAGTGTTTGTTTTCTGCAGATGCTGGTGGGGTCAGTCAGGGAAATGCTGTTCCCAAATTCTCAGCTTGTCAGGTTGCAGAGTGCGGTGATTTTATGTGAAAGACAATTTTGTGATTGGATAAATTCCAGCAAATATGTTTCCATTGCTGAGGAAAAAAAAAAAATCAGCTAAACAGGATGTGCTGATAAACACTGAGCACCAGCCAGAACCTCACCATTGCTTTGCACAAGGCCCATATAAATAATTTTAAAACAAATGCCTGGCAAGCTCCCAACTTCTACCAACTTCATTTGACAACTCATGGAAACAAGACCATCTGGAAAACACAGCACTGCATTTTAGGGAGTGCTCATACAGAATTATCTGAATGAGAGCCATCACTTTTGTTTCTGAGGTTTCTGAGCTGTCAGACATCAAGAGTGACATTGTCCCACACCGGGCAGGAGCTGCTGTGATGTTTGACTTCACACTCTCACACCACAACAGAGTTCAATTGGACAGGTGCTGAGAGCCAGATCCCAGAGAGGCAAAGAAGGGAAGATTCCTGGTGGCTTCCTGAAAATCCAAACAGTGAGATCCCCCAAAGGGGTAAAGCTGCAGCCCCAGCCGTGTATTTATCCCCTGGGATCAGGTGAGGCTGGATCCGTGCCTGTTCCTTGAAGCAATGTCAGAAGTGCCACCCTTGGGCATTGCTGGCAGGGAGATCCAGCGAGTGTAAACTGAGCTGGGGACTTATTTAGTTCAGGAGAAATGTCAGGCAAGGCTCACCCTGTGCTAAAAAAAGCTATTGGGAAGTCGGACCTCAGCCACAGGAGGATTGAGCTGGAGCAGAGCAGGTCCCCGGCACCGGGGGCAGGAGGGGACAGCAGGGCTGAGGTGCCAGGCAGAGACCTCGGGAGCGTTTCCATGCTCTACTCAGAGCTGTGCTTGGAGGGGAGGAAGAGCTGGAGAGGAGGAAGAGTTGGAGAGGAGGAAGAGCTGGAGAGGAGGAAGGGGTGCCCTGCAGCCAGCTCCATTTGGGATCTTCCCAGTGGGTGCTCAGCCAACCCCGCAGAGCCACCGCACAGAAAACACCTGGGACAAAGGCACATATCCCCATTTGGGGGTCATTTTGGGGACCCCCGAGCAGGACTGAGCCGGCAGGGCTGGGAGCAGAGGGGCAGCAGAGGGTCCCAGCAGAGGGGCAGGGCTGCAGCAGCGACAAAGGCAGCACCTTTTGTGGCACCTCGTGATGTCAGCCAGGTCCCCTCGCTGGTGTAAACAGCGGTGCGGGGAACCTTCCACTTCCTCCTGAGCTCTCGCTCGGCTGCGCTGAGCACGGCTGTGCCTGCAAAGGTAAGGCTGCTTCAATCCCTCTCCTTGGCATCCACACCCGCGCCGCTTCCTGCAGGAGCCTCCCTCTCCTCGGGTTTTTCCTTAGGGGGTGGCTCTTGCCAGGAAATTGTGGCACCGGGAGCCCTGGGGCCGCTGCTCTCCTCGTGTGCCGATGCTCTGGGCGAGCACATGGAGGGGTCCCAACAGCGGCTGCTGCCCCTGCCAAAGCACAAATGGCAGGCGCGGGGCTCCAAGTGTTCTCCGGTGTCATTAATAGCGATAATTTCCTTCTTTTGCCTCATTCCTCCGGTAATATATTTCATTTTAAAGTCATACTTGACAGTAAGGGTAACGTGCAAATCTGGTTTGGTTTTTTTTTTTTTCCAACGGTGATTTATATTGCCATAAACCAAAATCCAGGTGCTGCCCATCTTTGTGCCATCCCGGGCTCTGTGAGTAAGCAGCGACAGGAAATTAATATCAGTGAGGGGACACAAAATGACAAAAAGAACAGGATTGCCTGGACTTGCTTTTGCTAATGAGAATCCTGAGGGGTTGTAATTCCTAATTCAGACTGCAGTTACTGCTCTGGATTAAATCTTAACTTCGTGGGCTGAAGCTTTTAAACTTGACTTCACAGACTGAAGTTTTTAAGCTTCATGGGCTGAAGGTTTTAAACTTCATGGGCTGAAGGTTTTAAGCTTGACTTCATGGGCTGCAGGTTTGCAGCTGTACTTTGTAAAAGGTGCTTTTCTGCTGGCTTTGCCTTTGCTCTGCTGGGAGCCCAGCAAACAGCCCTGGGGGTGGTCACAGACAGGATTTACAGTGGGCGGCCCTTGAAACGGAGATTTCTGCGTGTGGATCGAGAGGGAATCTCTGGGAAGGTGAGTCAGGGTGTCAGGATCTGCGGGAGGGGGATCCTCAGCAGGCTGGAGCAGGAGCTGTGCAGGGACAGTGGGCTCTTTCCAAGGGCACGTTTTGGTGTCTAAAAGTGCTGGGATTTTGGCCCCGGTGCCAGCATCATCAGCCATGGGAATCCCATCCGTGAGGGAAGTGCATCTGTGGGACAGCCCTTGCTCAGCCTGGAGCCAGCGCTCTGGGGGGGCTGCTGGTGTCTCTGCTGCAGCTGCAGGAAGGAGTTCCACCGGTGCTGCAGAAGGAAAATATCGCAGAAAACCCAGACCTGCTCTTTGTCTGTGAAAGAAAACCAAAAAAAGCACACTTAGCTGTAGAAAGTTCCACTCTGAGTGCAGAGGTTTCACCCTGGTGTCACTGCCATGCACCCAGGGCACAGCCCCAATCAAATCAATTAACCTGGCTCTGATGGGCAGCTCAGACAGATCCAGGGCTGAGCAATGACATCCCTGTGATTCTCAGCCTGTGCAGATGAACATCTTTCTCCATGAATTGCCATGCTTAGCTTCCAAAGCTCCAGTAATAACACACTCGCTTCTTACATCCTTATTGCAACAGCATCAGGGATACAGAACCTCACAAAAATATAAAATTACTGGTTGGATCTTAGTGTGTTTATTTGCTGCCATTAAAAAAAAAAATAAATAAAAATCACATTCTGAAAGCAATGCAGTGGGACCTGCCTGTCTGCAAGATCTAAATCAGCACTGCTAAAATCTACTGGAGCTTTTGGGCCTTCTGCAGCCTCTGCTGCACATCCACCACACAGGGAAGGACTTTGGAGATGTAATTTTAGGACCCTCAGAGGTATCTCGAGTGTGCACAGGTGGGAAGAGAAGGGGTTGCTGTGGGATTAAGCCTCAGTCTGAGCCAAAGTGAGAGGAAGGGCAGAAATGCAGTAATTTTGTGGTGTCCTGTGCGTGTCTGGGTGCATTTTGTTTAGAGATGGTTTAATCTCGTTATGTTTTTATGGCTTTGTAATGAAATCATTCATCCTTAGAAAGGGCCCTGCTGATGAGCCAGCAGACACCACCCCCGTGCATATTAATTGTGTTCCTGTATTAATTGTGTGCCCTGCCAGCCAGTGCACCCTGCTCAGACCCTGAGTTCCCTGAATGCACAGAGGGATTTTCTGACTCCAGAGCATCCAGCTGCTGTTCCCTGAGTTAGAACATCCCTGCTGGGGTGGTGGGGCTGGGACATCACCTGCAGGGTGGGTTTTGTAACCTCTTGGCTCCAAGGTTCACCACAGCTCCATGATCTCCACCAAAGTACAGTTTTCAGGACTCTTCTACCTGCAAATTGAATCATTTAGGTTGGAAAAGACCTTTAAAGATCACCAGCAAAGATACCAGCAACCAGGCCCACTCTTGGGAGCAATTTCTTCCCTAATATCAGCTATTCCACAACGTTGGATGTTTTCTGTTTGGGATCTTCCTAAATGATGGCAACCTGGGCTCGTGAGAGCTCCCACTGCTGCCCCTCAGACAACACTTGGGGTGAGAAAAATAGCTTGGAGGGCAAAGAAATGAAATTTGGATGAACTCTGACACCTTGTGGACAATTAGCAGATGAAGGTGATGGACCTCCATGCTCTGGGCTCCCCCAGGGCCTCAGGCTCCTACCTGGGCAGGGTTTGTCCCACCAAAGAGCCAAGGCTGAGCTCTGGGATGGGCTTGTGCCCTCAGCATCACCCCCGTGTTCCAGGGACCCATCCTGGACGTGGCATTTTGCCCTAAAACCTCAGTTCAGAGCCCAGATTGAGTCAGCAGCCCTTCACCCCATTACCCTGATTGTCCTTAGCATCACATGAGACCTAAGTCACAGAACCACAGAAAATTCTGGGTTGGAAGGGACTAAATAAGGCCTGACTGTATTTAAGGACCTTGATAAGCAAATTGGCTGCTGTCACTCATTGGACTGAAGAACAAGCACACACTGGCCAGCATTTAATTAGATAATTAATTATAAAAGTCTTTAAAATATAACATTTTGCAGAGGTACCTAATCCAGTGTGGTTTTAATGGCCATCCACCAGCTGTGTCTGGAGGAGCAGCAGGCAGGCCATCCAGCTTTGATATCCAAGGAAATCCAGGCACACAGGGACTTGGAAAATGGTTTCTTGGCAAAGGGGGAGGTGACCCCAAAGGACAGAAGGTGCAGTGGGCAGTGCTCTTACCTGAGACAAGGGCAGCAGGTGGCCATGGCCAGCTGGACAACAGCTGGAAAGGGATGGAACCTCCCGAGCAGCAGAAATTCACAGCTCTCCCAGAAAATGGGGTGCAACCCACGCCCACCACTCTGAGGGAAGGAACACCCCAGAGCTCAGCTCCCTTCCCTCTTCACTCCCTGTCCTGACAACTCCAGGATGGAGAGCAGGAGGCCTCCAGGGCTGCTTCTCAGGAGAGATAAATCTGTGAGCCAGATGCTCCTGTGTTCCCAGCACAGCTGGAGCCTCTTCTCTCCCCATGGGGACGTTTTGGCCTCATGGCAGGAGCAAGGCTGAGCTGTCCTGGGATGGGGCTGCTGGGGAGCACGGAGCAGAGCATCTTGTCCCAGAGCTGTGTGTGGGGAGGGGGACTGGGAGGGAGCTGGAGGGACAAAACCAGCTCTGCAGGCCTGGGATCCAGTGTTTTGGTGAAGGAAAGGGATGAGCCAGAGTTTTTGTGAGGGCAGCACTTCCCTGATGCTCAGAGCAGCTGGAGGCTGAGGCTGCTGCAGGAGATAAACCCAACAGACCTGGATTTTTGAAGGCTGTGGGAACATGAAAGAGAAGCTGAGAAAGAAAAGCAAGAAGCTGTGTGGGGAGCCTGCAGGAGCAGAGCTACCACGCCCTGCTCACTGCCCGTGTCCCATGTGGGACCTTGCTGCATCCAGGCGTTCTGGGGGCTGAATCCCAACCCTTCCATGGCAGCCTGGAGCAGGGTCTGGATGAGCTGCCAAGTGCAAGCACCACAAGGATTAAGAGGCTGAAAACCCAGCTGTTTGTGCTCTGTGTCATTGAGAGCTCTAAACTTGACGCTTTTGGTAACACGAAGGAAAAAGCTTTAGTAACAGGGTGGGAGTTACTAATTTCTACCTACAGAGACAGTTTTTCTGGCAAATGCCCCTCGCAGGAAATGAGTCAGAGGAGTGAATCAGTGTCTGCAGTGCCACATGAGGCTGATTTTCAGTTTTGACTGTTATATTCAACACAGGAGGGAATCGGTGTAATGAGAATTATAATGCTGGGAGGAAACCCCCGACAAACCCCAACTCCTCCTGCCTGTGTTGCCTTGCTGAGGACAAGTTGCCAAGGTTACTGGTCCCAGTTGCAAAAGCTGGCAAGAGAAAGGTGGCCCAACAGTTCAACACGTGGCATTTTGCTGATGGCCGAGAGGCAGAAATTGGCAGTACCTAAAAAATAAAATTATCTGACGGAAAAAAGAGTCAGACTGAGGCTGCTGTGGTGATGAGAAATAGAAGTTGGTGGCGTGACCAGGTCTCTGTGTGTTCCATCAGCTTAAATACATTAACAGAACCCTTCAGGAGCACTGGCTGTGTTCACAACAGTCACATTTTCCAAACCCACTCCCTGCTACTCTTTTCCATGTGGTCTGTGCCCATAATGCCAGACAAAGTGGGTCCATGAGGTCCTTTGAGGGGCTCAGGAGACCTGTTCCCCACATAATGCCCAACACTGCCCAACATATCCCTGGAAGTTCTCAAGGCCAGGTTGGATGGGGCTTGGAGCAGCCTGGGCTAGTGGAAGGTGTCCCTGCCCATGGCATGGGGTGGCACTGGATGGGCTTTAAGGTTCCCTCCAACCCAAATGATTCCATGATTCAGTGCTTGCCACCCACACTCTGATCGTTGGGCTGTGACCGTGATGGAGGCTGGGTTATGGCCCACCTTTGATGAATTCCAGCTCCCAGAGACCAAACCACAGGAGACCTTGAGGAGATGGCCAAAGGACAGGCAGCTTGTCCTGCAGCCCCGTGATCAGTGTGGCACAGCTTCACTGGTGCTCCTGGGGCTGGCACACCAGGAATGGTCTCCCATTGGTCTCCTGTGGGAACAGTGGCAGCTCTGAACATGATACCAGGATGTTTCACGCAGACTTCATTCCCAAACCTCTGCTTTGTGCTGAACAGCCAAATGGGAAATGCAGACATGAGTATTGACAGCTCCTGCAGTGCCTTTGCCTTCACAGCCCCTTTTCCTCTCCACAGGATGACCCACCTGCCCTACACCACCATGGCCTCTTCCAGCAGCCCAGTCATGACCCAGAGCAACCAGAGCTGCTCCTCTCCCGACAACTCCTTCAAGTCCACCCTCTACGCCACCACCTACACCCTCATCTTCATCCCGGGGCTGCTGGCCAACAGCGCTGCCCTGTGGGTCCTGTGTCGCTTCATCAGCAGGAAGAGCAAAGCCGTCATCTTCATGATCAACCTGGCCGTGGCTGACCTGGCCCACGTCCTCTCGCTGCCCCTGCGTATCTACTACTACATCAACCACAGCTGGCCCTTCGGGGATGTCCTGTGCTTGCTGTGCTTCTACCTGAAGTACCTCAACATGTACGCCAGCATCTGCTTCCTCAGCTGCATCAGCATCCAGCGGTACCTGTTCCTGCTGCACCCCTTCCGAGCCAAGGGCTGGAAGCGCCGCTACGACGCCGCCATCAGCGCCCTGGTCTGGCTCGTCGTGGGGGCTGCCTGCGTGCCCTTCCCCATTATGAGGAGTGATGGGATGGACAAAAACACCAAATCCTGCTTTGCCGACCTGCAGGTGAAGCCCATCGACAGCAAGGTGGGCACGGTGCTGATGACCGCCACCGCCGAGCTCCTGGGCTTCGTGGGCCCGCTCGTCATCATCTTATACTGCACTTGGAAAACAAGAGATTCCATCCGGGGCTTCCACGTCCCACAGGAAAACAGCGGGGAGAGGCAGAAGGCCCTCAGGATGGTTTCCATGTGTGCCATTGTGTTCTGTGTGTGTTTTGCTCCCTACCACATCAACTTCTTCTTCTACATGTTGGTGAAGGAGAACGTCATCACCGACTGCTTCCTGAGCACCATCACGCTCTACACCCAGCCCTTCTGCCTGAGCCTCGCCAGCTTCGACTGCTGCTTGGATCCCATCATCTACTTCTTCACGACTTCCGAGTTCCAGGAACAGATTTCCAGGCACAGCAGCATGGCCATCCGGAGCCGGCTCATGAGCAAAGAGAGCGCCTCGTCAATGAGGGAATGACAAGAAAGCCACTCTGAAAAAACAAAGGTATTTCATATGAAATCTGAGACTGGTCTGGGATACTCCATTACCAACTCCATTATGGAAGATCCTGCAGGTTTATCCAGGGGAATTTTGTGGCAGTGGAATTTTTTCAGTATATAGAAGATAAAACTCTGTCTAAGACTGGTATGTTGGAATCTGGTGAGTGACCCAATTGGTGTGACTGTCCCCCCACTGTGCTACCCCCACCTGACCTCGCTGGCCTAGAAAAGACACAGGAGGGAGTGACAAAACTTTTAGTGGGAAATGACAAAACTTTTACTGGGAAATGGTGGAAAAGTCCCAGACTTTTCTTCTATTTCCCCAGTTCCAGGCTCTATGATCAAGCCAGAGACAATCCCACATCCATACACTGACATCTGCTGAAGGATCCTCTCTGGGAAAACCACACAAGAACCTGAAAGTGGCCAGTGGGAGCCAAAGGACGCTGTGGTTTGTGCAGTGGGGGCTGTGGACAGGTGAAGGTGTGCAGCTGGTTTTTGTGTGCTCCTGGGTTTAGCGCATCCCAGTGATCACCAGTGACCTTTGTTCCCCCTTTCTGGGCTCCCCCTCTCGCTCTGCTCCTCCTTTCCCTCCTCTCCCAGCTCTGCTTGCTCCCTAATTGCTGACACATCCCAGAATTTGCACCTGCAGCTGGTGCAAGACCCTCTGCAAGACAAAGACAAATTCTCCTCAAACCTCCAGAGAGTGGCACCTTCCCTTGCTCCAGGTGACCTTCCACCCCTCCAAGCTGACAAGGGAGACACGGGCAGGTGGCTTTAGCCTTTGGATCCCTTGGGACAGGACCATGGTGGTCCTGGGTCAGTGCAGGTGGGTTTGATTGTGCTGGTGGTACCTCCCTCTCTTCTGTGTGTGGTCCAGAGACACCTGAGATGAATCTGTCCCAAAAAAGCTCAGCTCAACCCATTCAGTTGATGCAACTTTTAAAACAGAGAGGATTCCTTTGCCAAGGTGATTTCACTGATAGAGCAGAAGTTATGTTCATAAATTATTGTGATCTTTTTCCACCAGGTCCTGTCGTGATCTGAACGTTTACATTTATAAGTAGATATGCAAAGCAGCTACCAGGAAGGATTAATTTACCCCTTATTTTTAATTAGTTGCAGATCTTCAGCCAGGTCCACCCACTCTGTAACTTCAAGGGTATCTCGTGATACCTGGGGATGGATTTGGCTGAACAGTCACCAATTTATTGCCTTTGGAAATCTGTTTTCAAAAGAATGTGGACAATTTGTACAGCCTTGCAACAAAACCAGAAGAAATACCAGAAACACTTGCTATGTGTATTTTAACTCCAACCACTCAATTCCACTGAGTTACATTTTAGCTCAGCCAAACATTTCCTGTATATTGTGTTTTCCCACTTCTCTGTTTTACATAAAAATGGGGAAAAGCCAAGAACTGGGGTTTAAACAACCATTTCCCTGGAGTTTCTCTAAAAGGCAACAACACTGATTAAACACAGTAAGCTCTCATAGTTCTCCTCCCAGGTGTGAGAAGATGATTTTGGGCTGAGTAGGATGGGCTGGAGTCGATGGAAATGTTCTCTCTGATGTCACTGGCACAACAAATGTTTACACTCAGCAAGGAACCCCTTTCCAGAGGGGTGGGTGCTCACAGACAGAGTTAACCTCACACAATTCAACTGTTGTACCAGTTCAGCAGTCTCTCATAAGCTACACTCTGTATAGAAGCTGTCAGGGAATCAGACTTCAGTTTCTGTGCTTGTTTTGAGGATTTTTATAGACCTTGCTCAGCCACCACGTGACTGGGAGCTGTTTCCTGTCCCTTCACTTTCGCACCCTTCTCCCTCACTCAGGTGAAAACAAGCTGAGGGCGCTTACGGGAACTCTCTAGCTCGTTCTGTGGGTTTTACTTCCCAAGAACTGATGCTCAAAAATAATAAAGGCTGTTTTGCAAACATCAGCTGAGTTTTGTAGCCATCACTGGTACCTGGAAAAGTGCTTGGGATCAGCTCCTCCTGGGATCGGGGTTCAAGAGATGGAGCACAACTTTTATTATTCTTTAAGAAATTTGTTGCTTGTTTTCACGCTGAATAGTGGTTATTTATTTCATTTTTAAACCTGTCTCCCCAAGTTAGATTTAGGAGTACTTTGAGGATGGGAAGGTGTCCTAGAAGTGGATGTGGCATGGGAATACCTGCTCCAGCTGCTGACCGTCCAGGAGCGACTGTGGCTCTCCTGCCCATAACCTTGGCATGGATTTGGTGTCTCCATCAGGGGTAACATTCTCCATCTCCAGGATGGCATCCCCAAGCACCTCTGCTGCCCCCATTTTCCTGTCTCACTTGCCCTCTGAACTCCCTCAGGCTCTCCAAAACGCTCCTTTTCCACAGTGCAGCCCCAGCCTGTGAGGAAAGGTCACACCCAACACTTCCAGTCCTGTGGTGTGCAGGGGACCAGAGAGCTCCGACTGAAGCTCTCTTCTGGTGTGGGGAAAAGTGCCCTGGTTTTGGCTGGGGCAGAGCTAAACCACCTCTGTGGGGTTCAGCTGCCAGATGGGGTTAAACCACCAGAGAAAGTCAGGCTGGGCCAGCCCAGAGAGCACCAGCTCAGAGCAAAGAGAGATCAGGGAAAACCTGCACTTTCCTGAAAGTCCAAGGCAATCTGTTTGCCCTCCACAAACCCCAGAGTCTTTAGTTCAGGCCTTCCAAGGCCTCAGTGTGCATCTTAAGATAAGAACAGGCATTGCAGTGAGGAGGGGAGTGTTCCAGCTGCCTTCCCAGCTGGCTGGTGCTGGATCCCACCCAGGTCCTGGGCTGCAGGGGCTGCTTTGCCTCACAGCAGTCAGAGGCACAACAAGCCTGGCTCAGGTTCCTGTAATTCACCCCATTTCCTGTGACCAAAAAACATGTTTATTATTTTGACAAGAGGAAATATAATTTCATGATGTTGCTTCTGGATTATCTCTCACGCCGGTCCCGCTGCTCAGACTCACCAGTAGAAAAAGACTTTTCTTCCTACTTGGGCAGACACAAAAAAAAAGCTGTTTTAACAGGGCAGAAAGGCAGAGTCCAACCAAATCAAGAGGCTGGGTACAGCTCCACAGGTGCACAAAAGATGGATCTGAAGGGCTCCTGGGGCTGGAGCATCTCACCCTGAAGGGAACTGCTCAGGATGGAGACGTGGTGAGGTCTCCAAGCCACCTGCACCGGCACAGTGCCTGTCCCCAAGGCACAGGCCTGGGCAAACACCTTTCATTTCCTCTAGGACATGAGCCATTCACCTTTTAGAAAAAGCAAATGTGTTTCTCTGCAGTGCCACCCCATCCTAACCAGGAGCGGAGGTTTGGTATCTCCTCTCTTGCTTGAAGGGGCCCTCCCATGCAGGACAACAAACATATTTGGAAGGAACTCCCGAGGGATTTAAAGCCTTTCTGAAGCTTCAGGTTCTGAGCTGCAGGATCTTGCAGTACCTCTTGCTTCCCTTAAATGAAAATACCAGCTCTCTGCCCAGAGGAAAAACAAAATATGCTGGAAATTCAGGGTAACAACTCCATGGCCAGTTCAAAACAGTGAAACCACTTCATCACACTTAAAAGATTTTGGGGATGACTGGTGCATTTTAGCTAAAAATGCTGGGCGTTGTGGATTAGACAAAGGTTTAGCCCAAAAAGTAAAGGAGGGATTGGCAATTGTTTGCTGTAAAATAAATTGGAGCTTCCCAAAATGCTGTCCCTGCAGAGAGCTCTGTGTGACAGCGAGAGGGACAATGAGCTGGGGGCTCACCCGGCCCTGCTCAGCTCCCTGCACAAGGGTGAAGCTGCTTTGTGTGAACAAACCTCCTCCTCCCCCTGCTTTTCATACATCCTTCAGGTGCATCCTGTGAGATATTCTCAATGCTGAGCGCTGGAGAGATGCTGATCGTCTGCGTTTGGCCTCCTGCCCACAGGATACCAGGTTGCAGGAGAAGAGACCTTTATCTGGAGGCCCTAGATAAAGTCTCACAGTTATTTAAAAAGTTGTTTCAAAGTTCCTTTGTGCCTCCTGACTTTGAAAGCAGAACGTTGCCAAGTGTGAAAGGCACATTAGTGTTGGGGATGAGCCAGAGAAACAGAAATGCTAAACAAAAACATGCCCGAGGGGAAAGAAGAAAGGAGAGGTTGATCCCTGTTCGTGGAAGGATGAGCCTTGAGGTTTGTCAGTCCCTCAGATTTTCATGGCCAGGAATGTTGTGATCTTCCGCAAAAGTTGTCCAAAAAGCCAAGGAGCAGAGGAAGGGCTCAGCTTGGTTACAAACCTCTCGCTTGGGTCTGACATCCACTGGTCTCTCCTTCCCCAGCAGCAGCACAGCTGGAAACAAGCACCTAAAAATAGGGCTCAGGGATGGCTGGATACGCTGCTGCAGACACAGAAATAGGATGTCCCAGGCAGGATATCCTGATAAAACAGCCCCTTCACTCTGGGATTAACCTCTGCCCTCTGGAGAGGGATGGGCACAGTGCCAGCCTCCCTTCCTTGGTCTCTGAACGCTCCACAAACACACGAGCGCCTCTCCTTCTTCCCAGGATCAGCACAGGAAGAAAACCAGGAGTGATAAACAGCTCTTGCATATCCCAGAGCCTCCGAGATGAGAGCCATGGGGATTTAGGGTGCCCAGAGAAGCTGTGGCTGCCCCATCCCTGGAAGTGTCCAAGGCTGGACAGGGCTTGGGACAACCTGGGACAGCGGGAGGTGTCCGTGCCTGTGGCAGGGGCGCTGGAATCAGAGAGTCTTTAAGGTCCCCAATCCAGATCACTGTCAGATTTCATGATTTCATGGCAGAAGGAGAGCTGGCAGCTGAGTGGGTGGCAGAACTCTGGTGCACTCCTGATCCCAGCCCCCGAGCTGGTAGCTAAAGGTTGTAAGGGCTTCCTCCTTTTGTTTCTCTTCCACCGTTCTGTTCCTGTTAATTTTGTGAGCTCACAGGACCATTTTCAAAAAATAGGGTAAGAATATTTCTATTTTTACATCACCTCCAGGAAAGGAAAGTTGCCAACAGCCAAATTATCTGTCCAAGCCCTGGGCCGTGAGCTGTGACCCTGGATATCAGGTAAAACTGCTCAGCTGGAAAAAAGGCAGCTCAGAAGAAGTCACCCCATGAAGTTACACCACTTGCTCAGCCACGCAGGAAGGAGGTCACGCCCAGCAGGCAGAAAAACAGATAAAAACTCTCTATATGTCTGTGTAGATATAGGAAGGGAATTACAGAAGACGAAAAAGATCGGGAATGATGCACATCATGGTTTCTTTAAACAACAGTATTTTGGGAAAATCTCCTCCTTAAACCATCACATTATTTCAGGAATAAAGTCCAAACCCTCCAGCTTTAGCCTGCAGCCTTGATAGTCTGAGGCCAACCAAGCTTCCAAGAAAATGAGGCAAAATTACTCCCTTGCAGTAACTTACACTGGCAGAGTGCTCGGTTTTCCTCCAGCGAGCACTTATTGGGAGGTTGCTTCTGTATTTTACAGCTCTTCCCAGGCACAGTGACCGCGGAGAGCAGCAGGAGCAGCCCGAGGGAAGGGCACCATCCCCTCCCACAGCCCCTTGTGCCCGGAGGCGACAGAAATCCACGGTCTCCATCCCTGGGCACTGGCACCAAACGACGTCACCGCCTTCCCTGCGGCTTTAATGAAATTAACTGGACACGTTCGGTGTGGAGAAGAGAAACAAAATACGGGATTTCCTGTTCTGCAGCCACTGGACCGGGCTGCAGATGCCGGCAGGATTCCAGTGCTCTGCAAACATGTGGAAGTTAAGCGAGGAGGCGCTGGGAGTGCGGAGAAAGTCACTGGGAAATAAAAGCAGGAGGCTGGCTGCTCCTGCTCCCTAGCACGGCTATGACCCCCCCGGAGCATGGGAAGCACGGAAAGGTGAGTGGCACTTCTGCTCTTTTCTTCAGGGGACTGGAATGGGCGCAGTTTTAGCCACGTTATCACTTCTTTGTGGTTCTTCAAGAGATGGTATCGGGCAGCAGCCGGCGCAACATCCTCAGCCTCTTCTGCTGTGCCCACAAATTTGTCTCCGAGGGTGGGTGAGGGGAATCGGTGCCTAGGGCAGGCTGTGGTGTGGGGGGGGACGTGGAGAGAGGCTGTTTCAGCCAAAAAACCTCAATTTTGTCCTTTCTGACAGAGGCTGCTGTAAGTGACCGGCTCTATTTACGCATTTCCTATCAGTGCCTAGATTAAACAAACAAAGTCATGGCTTACAGTGCCAGAGAACTCCACTACTTAAACCAAGACCTTATTTCAAGCCATAAGTGGATTTTCTTTTTTTTTCTAATTTTTTCCCAAGCCTGCTTTTCCCACCAGCATCCCAGCACTGAAAGGAGGCAGCTCTGTCCCCATCCCCCAGCCTGGAGGGCTCTCCCCGGCCGTGCCTGGAGTTCAGCTTTAGCCTGGCTTCTCCAAGCAGCCCATGGAAAAGATGAGGGCGAGTTTGCCAATGGATCGGGAGCAGTGAATGCAGGAACACCGCGGTGGTGTGTGGCTGGGTGGGGCACAGGCTGATTCACAGGAGCCGGGCAGTTTCCAGCACTCACAGCCACATTCGCCTCCAGGAGCAGACACGGCTCCAACACACTCCAAAAATCAACCCCGGGTGCTCCAAGAGCTGCCTTGGCCTCCTAATTAATTGCAGAGTTATTTGATGTTTAATGAATGGCAGGGCTGCATCCACAGCCAGTGCTCTGATTCCTCGGGCACTGATATTGGGCTCTCTTCTCGAATTCCAGCTGATTAAAGCTCAGCTTTGCCAAAAAAACCCACTCCCTGCTCCTGCCTGTGTTTAAATCCATGCATGGATGAAATAGAAAAATAATCAAGGAATGGCAGGGATATTTTATTTATAGAATATTTTAAAATTTAAGATTTATAAAGTCACTGGACAAAACTCTGGCCGGAGCCCACAGGAGCATCCTTGTCCTGACATCACCAGCAGAGCAGGGGGAAGCTGGAGGGACTTGGGGCAAAGGGAAAACTGGAAAACAATAAAACATTTACAACTCCACCTTCCCAGGAATTGTTGTAGTGAACAAGCCTGGCCTGACCCCAGCCCGGGGTGGGGCTCTCTGCTGCTTTCCTGCCAGTGCCCTCCAAAGCGCTGCCACCCAAAGCTGGGTCGGGTACCAGGAGTGCCACCCAGCCCTCCCGCCAGGAACAGGCACTCCCATGCTCCCAGGGAAAGTCAAAAACATGGAAAAAACCAGCAGGGAGAGGTGTAGGATCTGGCCTGAGTTGCTTGGCAGGGACAGCAGGGGCTCTGTGACCCTGGCCATGGCCCCACACCAAGTGCCACCTCTGTCACTGGGCAGCTGTGACAAGAACTGGGAACAGCTGCATTCCCCAGCAGTTTTCCCTCTCTGTTTCCTGCAGGGATGTGAAGACAAGTCCTGGCACCCCTTTCCCAGGCTCAAACAGACCGAGTGCAAAGGGCACAGGTCCCTCGTGGGTTTTTGGGCAGGTGAGGAGCACAGGGACACTGCTGGGACCAAGGAGCTGCTTCCCAGTATTCCCTGAGCACAGATGTCCCCTCTTCCCTGCCTTTCCCAACTCAGTGGAGCAATCACAAACCCCTGGGACAGTTGGCAGCCGAGAGGGGCCTTCACCCAACAGCCCCAGTTCTGCTCCAGCCTTGCTTTGCTTGCAGCCAAAGCCCAGAAAAACAAGGAAAAACCAGAAGGTGGTTTGGGAAGGGCTCAGTTTGGAAAGCAGGGTGAGATCACTGACCCTCCTCACATCAGAGCTGAGTGTGGGGGGCAGCCAGCCGAGAGGCCAGGGCTGTATTTTAGGTATTGATCTGCACATAAAAATAAAAAAGATCTAAACTAATTATTTCCTCCTTAACCTGAAAACGTAGTAACCCCACCAAAGAGCTGCCCAGGTGAGGATGAGCAGGATGGAGGAGACTTCGTCCTGTACCTTGAAGCATTGGAATGGATTTGCTCCTGGAAATCCATCCCTGTGACAAACTCTGGCTCAGGGCTTGGGGAAGCAACACCATGGCTGCTTCTTAACTAATTACCACTGCTGAGGGGCTGGGTGACAGCGACAGGGGGTGCTGAGGGCTCTGACAGCCCCAGCTGCCCAGGCACAGAAGGGCAGGACAGGCTGCCCACCCCTCACAGGCTCCATTCCCAAGGGGAAAATCCCACTGTTTGTTAGAGATGATGCTGCAGCCCCTGGGTTTGTATCCTGCTGCTGCCAAATCCCTTCTTCCCAGAAGACCAGATTGTTTCCCATGGGATCTGCTCATGGATGGCAAAATCCATCCCCTCTCCAGAGAGCAGCAGGAGCACCTGAACTCTGCATGACCTGCTAATAAATCCCCTCAGCACTGGGTGAGCTGGGATAGGTAAATGGAGGAGAAGAATTTCTACTTTAACTAGAAGGGAGGTGTATTTATCTCCCTGCATGTCCTGAGCAGTTGCTGAGGGATAATTCCTGCTCCTGAGGGATAATTCCTGCTGCTCCAGCACTATGCCTGCACAATGTGCCGGGAGTGCCAGAATTGAGTTAGCAGGACCAGCAGAGCAACTGGCGTGTGTTTGGCCAGTTATTAACTTATAAATCCAGCCTTAACTCTGGAGCCAGAGCTGATGGATCTGTCTGCAGCTCTCCCCAGCCTCAGCTGCCTGGGTTGTTAATTACTGCCTTTGCTGCCGATTCACATCAGATCCCTGCACGGATCTGCAAAGACGGTGCCTAAATCCATTTCAAATCCCTGTTTATTTACAGCCCAGCTGAAACTGCTCGTACATGTAGAGCACCAATTTGACAGAGCGTGATGGAAAACTTGATGAAATAAGAGTGGTCCTGGAAAACACAGGGAGCTGCAGAAGCTCTGTGGCAATAAAGGGAGGGATGTTACAGAGCTCAGTAACATCAGTCACAGTTCACTGTAATTGGGGCATCTCACGAGACCCCACAGAGCACCTCAGCAAGGAGAGGGTGGAGGATACCTGGAATGCTCCCTGGGAGTGGGGTCACCCTTCCCCACACTCACACTGACTTGCACACACACCCACACACATCTTACTCTTTTCTCCTAGAGCGCATTTACTCCGTGGAGAGATTTTGGCTTTACAGCATCTTTTTACCCACTCCAGAACCCCTCTCCCTGCCGTGACCGCCCCATGAGCGAAGAGACCCGGCCAGGATGGAGAGCAACGTGTCCTCCGGGAACTGTTCTGACCCCCAGATGTCCTTCCAGTCCACCCTCTACGCCACCACCTACACCCTCATCTTCATCCCGGGGCTGCTGGCCAACAGCGCTGCCCTGTGGGTCCTGTGTCGCTTCATCAGCAGGAAGAGCAAAGCCGTCATCTTCATGATCAACCTGGCCGTGGCTGACCTGGCCCACGTCCTCTCGCTGCCCCTGCGGACCTACTACTACATCAACCACAGCTGGCCCTTCGGGAGCTTCCTGTGCCAGGTGTGCTTCTACCTGAAGTACCTCAACATGTACGCCAGCATCTGCTTCCTCAGCTGCATCAGCATCCAGCGGTACCTGTTCCTGCTGCACCCCTTCCGAGCCAAGGGCTGGAAGCGCCGCTACGACGCCGCCATCAGCGCCCTGGTCTGGCTCCTGGTGGGGGCCGCCTGCCTGCCCCTCATCATCGTCAGGAGCCCAGCCCTGTCCAACTCCATCAACAGCTGCTTCTCGGACCTGGGCGTGAAGCAGCTCAGCCCCGGGGCTGCCATCGCGCTGGTGACGGTGGCAGAGCTGTTTGGCTTCGTCATCCCCTTCAGCACCATCGCCTGGTGCACGTGGAGGATGTGGCACTCCCTGCGGGACGGCCCCACGGCGCTGCAGGACGCCGGCGAGAAGCGGAAGGCCCTGAGGATGGTCCTCATGTGCGCCGCCGTCTTCTTCATCTGCTTCACCCCCTACCACATCAACTTCCCCTTCTTCATGATGGTGATCGAGAACGTCATCCAGGACTGCGCCGTGCACCGGAGCACGCTGCGCTTCCACCCCATCTCCCTGTGCCTGGCCAGCCTCAACTGCTGCCTGGATCCCGTCCTCTACTACTTCATGACCTCGGAGTTCCAGGCGCAGCTGCTGCGCCACGGCTGCGTGGCTCTGCGGGCCCGGCTCCCGCCCCACCGGAGCAGCGTCTCCGGCACCGGCACCGCCCGCGACATCCGCGTCAGGAAGAGGAATCTCCCTCGCCTCAAGTTCTGGTCCCTTCCCAAGTTCTTTGGCCAAATAAACAGCATGGATATCCCCACCGTGCCGCCCGACGAGCTGCTGCTGGAGTCCATCTCGTGAGCATCAACCCTGGCCGTGCAGGGGCTTCTGAGAGCTGCAGTGAGGACTGGTGCGCTCTCCAGTTGTCCTTGTGTGTCGCAGGTGCCAGGGCCTGATCCATAAGGACGTTGTGATGCCAAAAGGTTTGATGGTTGTGTAGCTGCTGCTGGGGGCTGTTGCCTTCCATTCCCTCAAAAGCCGTTGTTGATGCCGAAGTTTCTCCTGTGCTGAACTGCAGTGGGTTCAGGTGCCTCATTTCAGGTGTTTCAAGTGCTTCTTCATATTTGCCATTTTTGGGAATCCTTCTGGATCCCGAGCTGTGAGCAAGCGGCTCAGCCTCGGCACAGCTCTGGGAACTCCAGCCCCAATCCTGGGTACCTACAGCCACCATCACCTGGAGCATCTCCCATGCTCACACAAGGCTCTGGATCAGGACACTTCATTATCTCCACATAAATTGAACTTTTTTCCACTACAAAAATTCCATCACCTGGGTCTGATCCAGCCTAATCTGGACTGCAAGACTATAACTGTACCAAGAAAGAGTATTAACCTACACTACATCAGTGTTACAGACTAGGCTCAGCTCACACTGCTGCAGAAGGCACCCAGAGCTCACCAAAGGGATCCACCTGGGCTCCTGGGAGCTGCAGGTGCTCGGCCGATTACAGGGAATCAATATTTGGAAGACAAATTGTGGTGGATATCCCACAAGCAAAGAGGGATATGTGACACCTCCCAGGGCACATTAACTCACAGAGTTGTGGTGTGAGCTGCAAAAACAGGGGCCTGTTGTTGGTGTCTCTTGTGTTATTGGGAGCTTGTGTTATTTGTCCTGTTGCTGACGTGTGTGGTTGCACATTAAGATGTTATCCAAATCTTCGGTTTTGCTTTGAACACTAAAAACCATCCCAAACCTTGCTGGGTGCAGAGAAAAATTACAAAACTGACTCCAGTGCACCCTGAAAGCTTCAAACTCTGAGGAAATAAAATGATCCCAGTGTGTATTTGACCTTCAGGAGTATTATTTTAAGTGCTTGGAAATATTATGCCCCACATCTGCTCTTAGAGCAGTGACACAATTTGGGGGGGACACCGCAGTTTGGAGCTCAGACAGGCCTCGAACAGTGGCCTGGGCAGGGGTTCTGAGGTCTCCTCCTCCTCCCAAAAAACCCTCAGGGAATTCTATAAGTAAACGTAGGCAGAGAGGGCTTGATAGAAAACAGCTTTTCCCATGATTGGACGCACATTTCCACCCTGTGCAGCGTTTCTGGGAAGCACGGAATGGGTGGTGGTTTGTCCTCACAGTGCTGAGGCTGCATGGGGGGAGACCAGATGGGAGATCCAGACAAACTGGAGGGATTTGCTTGGGTACTTAAAGTGTGCCAGAGACAGGCAGCAAACCCCGGGAGCAGGCAGCAAAGCCACTGCCCTGGGGCTCATTCTGTCCCAAATCTCCTCCTCCCCTCACAAAAAAAAAAAAAAATATATATAAATAACAAAAGGCCATGTTTTCCTTGTTTGCTTGAGGCAGGGGGAAGAGCTTTCAGGGCTGGAAAAATGCTGTTTCAGATGGCTCAAACCCAGCAGCGGGCAGAGGCAAAACAGGAAACCCAAGAAAACCTCACCGATGCCGGGACTGGCTCCGGGCAGCTCCCACAGGCAGGACAAGCCACAGCAGCAGGATCTTCACCGGGAGCGTGGCTTTTCCCTGGTGTTTTGGGAATGGCATAACCCCGAAGAGCTGGGCTGCACATCCAGGTGGCCCTCAGTGACCACAGACAGGTCATTTATAAGCCCCCCTGAGCAACAGCAAACCCTGGATTGTGGCTCCAACCTCACTGGCAGCACCAGCTCCAGGTTTCCCAGGAGCTCCAGTTCCCACTGGGATTTTGCCAGGTTGATTTCAGATTGCTTTTCTGACATTTCTGCAGCACAGCTTGCCCCTTCCAAACAGAGCACAGGAAAGAGAAAGCAAACCCAAAACTCTCACTAATCTGTCACGAGGAGACTGAACACCAAACCCTCCCTCGGGCTGTCCCTGCCTCAGGCACGGGAAAGGAAGGATCCCTCGCTGGGTTGGACGCCTGGGACAGCGGGGATTTTGCTGGGTTTTCTGTAAATCAATCCCTGAAGAAATTTCCTTTTCCAGTACAAACTGGTGCTTCCTGCCCTTCCAATGCCTGCCAGCCTCCTGTTTTATCAGTCACAGGATCATCATGGAATGGTTTGGATTGGGAGGGATCTCACAGCTCAGCCCATTCCACCTCCCTGCCATGGGCAGGGACACCTCCCGCTATCCCAGGGTGCTCCAAGCCCTGTCCAACCTGGCCTTGGACACTTCCAGGGATCCAGGGGCAGCCACAACTTCTCTGGGCACCCTGTGCCAGGGCCTCCCCACCTTCACAGGGAACAATTTTTTCCCAGGATCCCATCTAATCCTACACTTACATATCCCTAAAGTTATGCTGTACTTGGGAGTATCCAAGCTGTCCCTTGCACAGCACATTTTAGGGCCCCACAGGCAGGGAGGGAAGCTGCTTTTCTCCTTGCTAAAAATACCTTTATCCTCCCTCCATGACCACATGCTCCCAGTCCAGCCCCAAAGTGATTTTGCCTCTGGAAAACCACTCAGCCTCTGTGGAGTCCTCACCACCAAGCCTCAGACCCGTCTCCTGATTTTTGGCACCACTGCTGGCAAGGAGCAGCTCCTCCACCCACCCACCTCGTGCTGGAGAGGGGAAGTGCTGTCCCTGGCAAGGGAACAAACACCAGCAGCTCCAACCCTGAGCACGACTCCAACGCACGGAAAGCGAATTTTGCTGCTTCAAACCCAGCCGAGCCAGGGAGGGGTTCTCCAAGCCAGGGAGCCGTTTTCCAGACAGCCATGATTTCATCAGATCCCAATCCAATTTTTTATTCATCTGCTCAGCCAGCAACACCCTGCAAAGCCCAAGTTTGGGGTGTGGTGGGACAGCGCTGTGTGACAGCCCCAGGTGTGTCCATCACCCCCTCCCATGCTCCAGGGTCCTGTTCAGAGCACAGGGGGGAGGATTTGGGAATTCTCTGCAGATGCCACGGCAGCATTCAGCGCTGGGAGGGTGTTCAGCATTCCAGGGAACAGCCAAACCTCATCCCTGCACAGCCAGCGCATCCTTCCCGGCAGGCGCTGCTGCTCAGCCCTGCTCCTTCTGCAGGGATTTCTCGGTTTTTAAAGAGAATTCCCCGCTGCCAGCACACAGGGCAGGAAAATCCAGCAGTTTTTAGCCCTCAGCCCGGTGTCAGCAGCACGGCTGCATCCCCGGCTCCACGTGAGCCCTGCTGATGCCAGGAGCTGCATCCAGGGACCTGTGCCTGCTCCCCCTTTCCAGACACGCTCCCTTCCCCTGGGACAGCCCCAGCCGTGCGGAGCACAGACAGACAACCTCTTCCCAGGAATTATTTCTATTAAAGACAGGCAGTGCAGCTCAGAAAGACCTGAGCTGGTTCTCTCTGGGGATCTCCTACAAGGTCACAAAGCACAAGCTTAAATAAACTGAGAACTTCTAATTTGTGTAAGATAAAAATAAAAATGTAACAATACAAGAGAAAATCACAATTTTAAAATTTTACTTTATGCTGTAAAATTGGGATTTGGTGCCCAGCTCCAAGACCTCCTGATTTTTGGTAGCCTCAACTACAGCAGGATTGGGAGGTCCAGGCAGGGTTTTTCCTGGGGACAGCAGAACTCAGAGACTGGCACTTGTCTGCTGGTAAAGGCAACCTCAGTTCCCACCCCACACCCCAGGAATGCTCCTGGAGCAATGGGAAATGGGATGGATGCTGGTGGCAATGCACATGGAGTGTGGCACCAGCAAAACAGGATTTGTGGGTGCTCTGCAAAGTGGTAAACATCCCTCAGTACCCTGCACCCACTCACTGCCCCGAGCTCAGGCTCTGCCTTCCTACAGCCAGGCTGGCTGCTGTGGAAGGGGCATCCATCCCATGCTGGAGCAGGAAAAGCAAAGGAGCCCATCCCTGAGCCCAGGTGCTGCTCAGCCACAGGGGTTTGGCGATTCCTGGCCTGGCCTCAATTTTATTGTCTATTAAAGTCACCTCCAAACCATCCCCCTCGGTCCTTGTGGGAGGCAGGGAGGTGCCAGGGTCACACAGGGAAATGCTGGTGGGGCAGGGGGAGCCTGGGGCTCCCCAGGTGTCACATCACACAATTCTGGGGAAAGGGAGAGCAAATAAATGACAGCACGGAAGAGGCAGCTGCTGGGAGGTGCTGGGAAAGTTTCACATCCCTGATCCTGCTGAAATTAGGGAAACACTCCAGGACTGATGTGAGGTGAGGCAGCATCCTCCATGGAGAGCTCCGTGAGACCACAACACCAACGAGCCCCCTAAACCCCGACCCCCACTGCTGCCAGCCCAAAAGCACCAGTCCGAAACCCAACCCTGCACCACGGGGACAACCCTGACCAGAAGATCCCACGGTGCTGAAAGCTCTGGCTCCCACATTAATTAATTAAAACCCACCAAATCATCAGCAGCTTCAGAATAAAGCTGGAAGCTTTAACCAGCGGAAGCATCAGCTGCTGGAACAGGTACAGGGCTGCAGTTTTGGGAAGTGGGATCCACAGAGCTTTAGAGAGGGGCTGGGCCACCACAGGGTGACAAACCCAGTGCTCTGCAAGGCTGTAAGAGCCATTAGCCTCCTGTAAACCACGATAAAAAGGAGTGCAGAGAGCTACAGAGCCTAAGCTGGAACTGTGGTGTGAGTAAATCAAAGGTGCTTTAAAGGAGCAGGTGTAATACAATATATGTAATATATGTATAATGTATTATATATGTATGCTGCTCTCCTGGGCAGATGCGTAAGAAAAAGGAATAAATGCAAATTAAAAAGTTGCAAATCTCTTCAGAACTTCTCCGGAAATGGTTTAAAAAGTCACCTTTTTTTCAAATTAACCAACTAAATCGTTGCTCCCTCTTGATCTTAACAAGAATTCTTGATGTTTCTTGAGCTGGAGTCCTCCGCTGGATAAGCAGGGAAGCGCCGCTTTTCAAACTCAGAGCGCAGGCAGCGCTGCCCTCTGCCGATGGCCGGGGACCACGATGGCCCAGGGATGTGGCCGTGGCTGGCACCACTTCGTGGCACGTTTGGAAAGGGAGAGCCCTTGGCGCTGCCCATGGTTTGCTCCATGAGAGCTGTGGGAATCCCCTGAATAAGATAATAATGACCACGGAGAACTCGCTGCTTTCGGGGAGCCCAAACCTGCCCACGATCAGCTTTGGGGAGGGGGGGACCCTAAAGCCCCCCCAAAGCACCGGGAGCAGGGGCTGCAGCACAGGGGTGGGAACATCCCGGCGAGAGGGAAGGAGCCTTTCCCAGCGAGCTGCGGAAGGCAAATAATTGATGAATGCTCTCATTCCCTCGGCCTCAGCTCCGTGCCCGTCCCAGAGGGGCTCTGCCAGCGGGTCCCGGTCCCCGGGAGCCCCCCCGAACCCCCACCCCCCCGGCAGCAGGACCAGCTACTGGGGTGACACACCAACCTCCCAGCGCCAGCTCCCAAAGCGCCCCGAGACCGCGACGGCAACCAAAACACGCCGAGGCCATCAACACCTTTACCAACATCCGTAAAACCACAAAAAGAGAAGGAAAGCGGGAGATTCCGGGCAGGATCCGGGGCAGGGACACCCCAAAGCGGTGCCAGCGGGCCCCGCCGTGCCCCGGCGCTCCCCACGGCGCAGCCGCTCCCCGCAGTTGCACTTTTGCTTTGCAGGGCGAGGGAGGGACCCGGACCCGGCCGGGACCTGCTGCAGCCCCGCGGGGACACACCGGAGCAGCCTCCGGGACAGAGAAGGTAGGGCTGAATCTCTCCATCCCGGTTATCTTCGGGTCACGCTGCGCTGGGTTAAATTGGGCTTTTTTTGGATTGTTGTGCGGTGTGTTTGGCGCGGCTCCTCCGGGAGTGCTGAGAGGGGACGGGACAGCCCAGGGACAGCCAGGGGAGTCCTGCCTTCACCACGGACCTGGTGTAACTCCCAAAGTAACTGGGTAGAAGGGAGGCGATGCAGAGTCAGCCCAGCTATAGGTAAGGAGCTAATAATTCATTTATTGAAGAGCTGCTGTGTGTGCCCATGGGATGCTCTGAGCATCCGAAGGAGAGGAGGGCGATGGCTGAAGATGAAACATCCAGCCTTGAAGATTAAAGCTGTGTTTTCTGCTACCATTATGTGAGCAGTTGAATTTAAGGATTAACCCCAACTCCAGCGATTCTCAGCCTCTGCAAACCCAGCACTACCTGGGATGGGACTCATCTGTAAGGGGCCTCTGAGGCCACACAGCCCCATCCCCCCAGCACAGGGATAACTGACCCAATTCCCACTGTTCCAGGTTTTCCTTGGGTTTGTCTCCCTCTATTTGTGCCACGAATTTTCCCAAGCGGTCTGTTCCTCACAAGTGGCACCACGCTGATTTTCCACGGGCCAATTTCCATTTAATTACAAGAACCAGGAAGGAAGGGGACAGGGTTATCACAGCACAGGGACACGGCTGTGCATCCCTGGGTGTCGTGTGCTGAAGGTTTGAGGGGATAACTCACGACTTTGGTGCCAGGAACATCTCCCAGGGACATCAGGGTGCACCAGGAAGGGAGAAGGAGGGTGGGGGATTAGGCAGACACACAGCACTGCTGCTCTGGGTTATTTTCCCTTCTTAACCAGGATAAATATTAACAAAGGAGGACAAGAGCTTTTGCAAAGGATTAAAAGGCAAAAGCAGAGTATTTCACATGGCATGAAACCAGAGCATTTATCTTTTTCCTGCATATTCTTGGAATTTAGTTAGCACAGCAAGGGGCAACCCCGCTCCCATGGAGAAAGATCTAAATCCCAAATATCTACCAGGAAACTGCTTCAAGGCAGAGAAGCCTCTTCCTCTGTCATTTGTTAAAAGAACAAAAAACCAACCCCATGAAACATTCAGTTTCTGATTTTATCACTTCTATTTTCAGTTAATACCTTGTAAATTCTACTTCCTGCCAAAGCAGGACAGCAGCATTCAGGTGAGCCAAAGAACTGCATGGGCACAGGGAGAAGCCCAGACCAGCCCTGGGCCAGCTGTCCCCTCCCCACAGAGCCCCTTTGGAGGGACAGAGCCACCCTCACCCCACCTCCACTTGCACAGGAAACTGAATTTCCATTTGACATTTCCCCTGTGCATGTTCTGCTTTTATTTTAGGTTGTGGAGGAGAAGAAGGAAAAACACAAGAGAGGTGGCAGGCACAGCCCAGCCCAGCCCAGCCCAGCTCCCCCAGGAGGGTAAGTGAGCAGGGAACGCCAGGGTGATGCTGCTGTGCCCCTGTCACAGGTTTTATGTGTTCCTAAAACACACCCCCACACTGAACACTGGAGGACTGAGCACCCCCAGCTCACCTGGGCCAGCAGCAAGAGCAGGGCTCGGGGGAGGATCCATCCAGGCTGGTCCCTCACTGGCTCCAGGGAGGAGTAGGAGACACTGGCAGATCCCAGCTCTGAGAAGGTTCCAGGCACAAGGCTGCAGCGGGGACAGCACCCACAAACCGAGCCCAGCCAGGAGCTGCTTTCAAAGCCTCTCCCCCTGAGCTGGGTTTAGGAGCTGCTGTGGGTTAAACCCTCCAGGACTTGCTAATGAGGATCCACATTGACCTGGACACCTCTAACCAGCCTCAGGCGAGGAGCCTGAGCTCTGCTGAGGCTCTGGGAGCAGCCAGCCCCTCATCCTGGTCACAGGTGGGCTCTGTCCCACACCCCCAGCTCCTGTGGGTGTTCTCAGGGAGCAGAGGGATACTCAGATGCCTTCCAGCACATGGAAAATGCTTTAAACAGGATGTGCCCAGCTCTAATCAGCTGATTTTAGGCTGGCTGCAACCTTTACCTGCTGCTCCGACTCAGTAGGCACAACTCTTCATCCAGTGCCCCAACGTGGCTGATTTGGGGGGTACCCGTGGAAAAATCAGGGGGAAAAGCTGTTCAGGGGAAGAAGGAGGCTGTGCCTGTGATGAGTCTCTCACCCACCCCCTCGCAGTGAGGGGAAGCAAGCACAGAGCATGCAAACCCAAATTTCCTCTTTCTGGAGATTTTTTTAGCATCCTGCTGGTTTTTTACCCAGCACACGGGGCTGAACTCAGTGATGTTGCTGCTTGGGATTTCCAGCAGCAGTTTCTCACATTGCTGTGTTTTTACCCCCCTCCCCAGCTCCAAGGGTGCCTCTGGTGCCCTGGCTGAGCCCCTGGCTGAGCCCCCTTGCTGCTCCCCACCTTCAGCTGAGCCTGGGGGACCCCTCGTGCCACAGGGAGAGGCAGAAAGTGCTGAAAGTGCCTCCCTGCCCCAGGGCCTGGCTGGAGGGAGCAGGGAATGGAGTTCCAGCAAAGCTGCTGTGCTGTGGGGATGGGAAAGGGCAGGAGCTGGGGGGCAGCAGGAAAAATAGGATATGCACACGTGGAAGGGCTGGGGCTGCACCTTGTCCTTCCCCCTGTGTGTGCCATGGCCCAGAGATGGAGTTAAAGTGGGTTTTTCCCACCTGGGAATGCAGCTGGAGGAAAAGGAGCATGATCAAGTCTTCCTGAGTGGGTGACAGGAGCCCCCACCAACAGGAGCCCCCACCAACAGGAGAGGAAAGGCAAGCTGATATAAATTAATAAGAAAAGTTACTAAAATAAAAATAATGCAAATGGTCACTTCTGAAGCATAACAGGATCATTTCACGAGCCATTTTACTCCACTGGTTGGGGTAGATGCTCCCTCTCTAGAAGGAAGGAAGACATCTCAGTCTCCTTGGTGAGAGAAAATACAGAAATAGGCACGTTTCCTTTTGTAGCAGATTTTCTATTTCCACCCAAAACTACTTCAAAGCTTTGGTGCCAGCACGTGTTGAACACCATTAGTAAGTGTTCACATTTTGTACCTCAGCAGTGGAAAAAAACCAGCAGGGACTGCAGCAGATGTCATTTTACCTTTAAAACTAAAATATAAAAAATTAAATTAAAAAAATTGAAATGCTTTGTATCAAGTCAATGTGCTTTTGGCATCTGGGATGGTTCCTATGAACTTCTCCCACTTAGAGCTGCAGGATAACTCTTCACGTGGAAGCCAAAGAAAAACATGAGAGAGTTTGGGCCGAGATCTAAATTTCCTCTAGATTTATCAGATCTGGCTGAGGTTTTTGGTTCTGAAACATTCAGATAAAATCACCTGTTTGGCCTGCAAACAATTTTAAATAAAATCCACCTCCAGCCTCCTTAGTACCAGTTCTGGTGTTACCAATAGCCCCAGACATGCACAATGGGTAAGGACAGGCTGAGAAAAAGCAGCTGTGAGAAAGTCAAATTGGATCAAATACAGGTAGTTCTGCAAAGGATGATTCATGTTCTATTTATAAAAGTGAAATCAAAAACTTGACCCTGGTTTGCTGAAAGCCACTGACCTGGGACTTCCACCTGCAGTGACACAGCGGCGGTGGCTGCTCTGGGGCAAAGGTTTGGTGCACATGTGTTACACGAGCACATTTCCTTCTGTCATCTGCAGTGGGGAGGGTGGGAGCCTCCCGAGGGCTTTCCTGGGAATCCAGGGGTGCTCCCCTCAGGAGTCTGTGGGAGGTGAGAGTATCCCCAGCGAGGGAGGTGGATCCGGCGCTCACTGGAGCACCTCAGCACTGACCACGAGCTTGGACACAGGGAGAGCAACACCCCCAGGTCTGTAGCAGAAAATGAACACAATTTCTATTTGCCTTGGGTGTTTTGCACTTTCACTGGACAGGGCGTGGTGCTTGCTGGACAGCAGAAGAGCTGATCACCACCAAAGCCACACAGGTTTCTGCTGGAGAGATGCTCCTTCCAGTTCTCGTGTAACTCTTGCTCTGTTCCACCCCTGTCTCCCAACAGTTCTCCAACTGCACCTTTCTGTCTTCCAGCTGTGGGGCCACATCAGCTGCTGAACCCCTGTGCTGAGAGAAGAGGCTGAAATGCCACCCAAAAGGTGACAGAGACACAGCCCCGGTGAGGAGGTGTCCACTCGGGCACAGGGCGATGCTTTTCCTGGTGTGGATGCCTCCTGCCCATCCTGCAGGTGACCCCAGCGAGCTCTGACCCAGAGCATGAGCAGGGCACGAGGGCAGGGTTTGAATTAACTCCCTCCACACCAAAGCTCCCCAGGATGAGCCGGTGAGCGGAGCCTCCCACACAGATTCCAGGGCTGGGCTGTTCCCTTTGGATCCTGAAGCCCCGCTGGCTGCAGGACAGGTGGGATGCACGTGTTATGATGCCAGGGTTGAGCAGGGAGCTGGAGCACAACCATGAGCAACAGCTCCAACTGCAGTGAGACAGACCTCAAGGCTTACTACGCCGTCACCTACACCGTGATCCTGATCCCCGGGCTCATTGGGAACACCCTGGCCTTGTGGGTCTTCTATGGATACATGAAAGAGACTAAAAGGGCTGTGATATTCATGATCAATTTAGCCATTGCTGACTTATCCCAGGTGCTGTCCTTGCCCCTGAGGATTTTTTACTACCTGACGGGCACGTGGGAGTTCGGAGGAGGCCTCTGCATGCTCTGCTTCTACCTGAAGTACGTCAATATGTACGCCAGCATCTACTTCTTGGTGTGCATCAGCGTGAGGAGGTACCTGTTCCTCATGCACCCCTTCAAATTCAGCGACTGCAGGCGCATCTGCGACGTCTACATCAGCATCGTGGGCTGGGTCGTGGTCTGTGTGGGCTGCCTGCCTTTCCCGCTCCTCAGGCTGCACCAGGATGACAGAAACACCTGCTTTGTGGATCTCCCCATCAAGAAACTCGACCTCCCCACCTCCATCACGCTGATGACCTTAGGGGAGTTGGTGGGGTTCGTGACCCCCCTGCTCATCATCCTGTACTGCTCCTGGAAGACAGTCTTATCACTAAAGGAGAGGAACTCAGCTTCCCGGGACCTGGGAGAGAAGAAAAAGGCTTTAAAGATGATCCTCACCTGCGCCCTGGTGTTCCTGATTTGCTTTGCACCTTACCACATCAGCTTCCCACTGGATTTCTTTGTGAAAACCAGGCAGATCCAGGAGGGCTGCGTGCAGATCTCGGTGTTCCACGCCGTGGCTTTGTGCCTGGCCAGCCTCAACTCCTGCGTGGACCCCGTCATCTACTACTTCACCACAGATGAGTTCAGGAGACGCCTCTCCAGGCAGGATCTGCAGGACAGCATCCAGCTCCAGCCCCTCAGCTACAGCAGGAAGCACTCCAGGGATGTGCTCGGGGAGGATACCATGGAATACTAGAGCTGCCCTTCCCAAACAGCTGCCAGCATTTCCAACATTCATTAGATTTTGGCTTTTGCCACAATTTCTTCCCCTCAGGATGCTGCGAACAACAACTCAAGGTTCTGCTTTCAGTGAGGGTTGGAACAAACAATCCCCTCTAAAAATCCCAAACCTGACCAAAAATATGGTGATTTAATACTTGAGTTGCAAATTTTCACTGAATATAAATAGGAGCATTTCTATTCCTCAGCTGGGCAGCAGGAGGTCATGGACCCATGGGAGAGGTGACACCGTGCCCCACTGTCACCCATGGCATCCCCCAGCCATGTCCTGGTCAGCAAGAAACAGCAAAGATTCTGGGGTCTTGCTGTGCAGAAAGAATTCCATCCTAAGAATTACTGGATGCCACAATATTCTGTTCCTGAAGCACAAGGCAATCCAGCTTCTCCAGAAAGTGCCCAGACCCAGCTCCAGCCACGCTGGGCATGGAGTGAGGAGCAGAAGGTGGCCCCAAAGGACATCCCATTTAAATAATTCATGAAGCCTCATTTTGGGGTGCAGCAAATGCCATCACCCCACATCACACAGCCAGTGAAGCTTCCACACACTATTTTTCTGCCATCAGTTCCCACTTCTGTATGGAAGGAAGGGCTGGAGCCATGCCATGAGTTTTGAACCACGGGGTTGGGGATTTTGAATCAC
This sequence comes from Rhipidura dahli, assembly GCA_013399225.1. Classification (NCBI taxonomy): domain Eukaryota; kingdom Metazoa; phylum Chordata; class Aves; order Passeriformes; family Rhipiduridae; genus Rhipidura; species Rhipidura dahli. The sequence continues at coordinate 232,862 of VXAC01008003.1, read as the reverse complement.
GGGGCTGTGCTTGGAGGGTATTTATTCAAGCCAGGTGTCCATGAGGCCTTTCAGGTCCTCTTTTCACCAAAAACGGGGCAAAATATTTCCCTTTTGCTGATAACTGACCCGCAGCCATCACATGCACTCCTCAGCAGCAGCAGCAGGACTCAAACAGAGGATCCAAACCTTTCCAAAGTTTGCTGTAATGGGAACTCCCTGGCAGCAGAGTCAAAGGTGCCACGAGAGATTTTTAAGAAAGGCTCAAACATGGATGTATTTTTAATATTTGCTTTATATTCAAACCAAAGAACCTTCAGACTTGATTTTGGTATTTCACTTGCACCTTCTTGTGAAATGTTATTTTCCTGTGAACACTGGAAAGGTTACATTTGGAAGGGTAAAATACTGTGACAGTATTGTTTTTTATTTATGCAAATGTTGTTTTATAATTTATATAAGGGACATACACATTGTAGGAAAATGATGTGAAGATGATGCTCCTGTCAGAACACAGGAAGTTTTCTTTTTCTTTTCAAAACCTCTTTCATATAATAAAAGAAAACTCCACCACCTCTTCCCTAAAGGAATCTGAGCCGGTGCCTGATGGCTGAGCAAGCACTGATAATTCATGGAAACCACGAAGCACACGCAGAGTGATGAAAAAAATATTTATTTTTATATTTCCTGTTGTATATAATAAAATAATCATTTTTTAAAAAAATTTTTTAAATGTAATTCTTGGCTCCTTCTCCCCCCTGCATCACCAATACACTGGAACATGTGGCAGCACCTGGGTTTGATGCCTCTTGAGCACCTGCAGAACATTTTAGATGCTTTTCTCAAATTATTTTACTCTTCTTTTTGCACTGGCGAGAAAAGCCAAGGGACAGGTTTCCCAGGATAATGGGAATTCCTCCAGCTGCAGGAATTCATCCAGCCCACCCCTGTCCTTTCTGGCCCCCGTGGGAGGGGAGCAGGGTGGCCCTGTCCAACCCCCCCAGCATCACTTTTAGCTCCTGAGGGGAAAAAGCTGTTACATAAAGCGGTGTCAGAAGTTCAGAAATTGTTCAGTGAGAGAAACCTCAAGCAGCTCAAGTTTTCCACCCAGAAAATCCCATGGGTGCAGCAGCAGCTTGCCCTCCTGCCACGGCAACTGGGCTTATTCAAATGAGCGTTCATTATCTCTTTTTACAGGAAGCTGATGCAGTGGCCGGGGCTGGTGACAAATGAGACAAATTCTGGGGACAACCCCCTGCCCTTCCCCAGGGCACCTCTGCTCCAGGTGGGATCTGCTGGGGCCACACTGAAATCTCACAAAGCCCTGGTGATGATGCCACCAACAACTGCAGAATCAATATATTCCTTAGATTAACAGGAGGTGGATTTTCACGACATGAGTATTTTTTCCATGCCTCTGTATTTTCAGTGTCTCCGGATCCACGAGCTGGACTCCAGTAATCCTTGGGAGTCCTTTCCAACTCATGTGAACCGCTAAAATAATCTGAATAATCTGGTCTGCAGCCCTGGAATGGGAAACTGAATGAGACTGTAACTGAGAATAAAAAAACTCCAAACCCTCAAATATCCCCTTTATTCTGCAGAAGGGTTCCCCTGGTCGCAGCCCTCCCCGGGGCGTTGTTAGCACCGAGCGCTGAGGTCTCAGGCTGGCTCTGTGCTGGTCACAAGTGGCTTTTGGGCACACAACCGGCTTTAATTCCCGCTGGGCCAAAAGGAAAGCCATTGTGGCAAGGATGGAGCCTCGGGGGTGGTTTGAGGGACACATGGGGAGCTGGAGCTGGTCAGAACCAGCAGGGAGTGCTCTCGGAGGCACAAGGGGGTCCGGGGGAAGCGGAGCTCTGCGTCCGACGCCGCCCGCTTCCATCGCCCCGCGGCGCTCCCAGCGCAGCCCCGGCCGCACAGCCCCTCATCCCCCTCGGGCACCGCCTCTTCCCCTGCCTCTGTGCCCGAGAGAAGAGACACGGCGGCTGTCCTGGGGCTTCTTCTGAGCGAGCCGAGGCCCAGCGCTGCCCCTGCCCGGGCAGTGGGCACAGGCGGCACCGGGAGCGCGGCCCCGCTGCCCTCCCCTCCCGTCTGTGTTGGGATCAGAGCCCACCCCTGCCTGGCCACCAACCTGAACCCCCAGTGATCCCCGCCGTCTGCTGCTGCTGAATTCCCTGCTTTAGTTCCGTCTCGTTGCTGCTTTGAGCCATCCCGTGTCGGCACCTTTGGGTGTCCCTCCCTTGGGTGTCCCTCCCTCCCTCCCTCCGTTCCCCTGTCCTGCCCCGGGAGCAGCCGCTTCCCTTTTCGCCTCCTTTGCGGGATTTGTGCCCCAGCCTGGGGGAGGTGACACATCCCAATGCTCAGAACCCGCAGCCACTCCCGGCCCCGAGCTGGGAGCGGGGCCACGTGTCCTCCAGCACTTCCAGTGCCCTCTTCATCCTCTGTCATCACCACGAGCCACCCATGGAATCCCGAAGATCTCCTTTCCCCACGAAAAGGGCTGATTTACAGCTTCTCTTACCAAAGCACAATTTTTGTCCCCTCTGTCTTTTTTACCAGCACTGTTTTATTTGCTGTTTTGTCACATGGTTGCTCAACATCCTGAGCAGAGTCCCCGTTTCTCTGTAACTCAGTAGACTTTCCTGCTGGGGTTAAGGCAGCTTTGGCACATTTTACTGCACTGCTTACTTCCTTTTTCTCTTTGCTTTTAAAAATGAGCCTCAGCCCCAGCTCTTTGGGTGTAAATGCACACACAGAGCATCCCTACCAGTGCTGGACTCTGTTCCTCAGATCTCCATAACCAAAAACAACCTCCAGAGAGTGACCCTAATATGAGCCCACCCCATCCACAACAAAACCAGAAAGCTAAAATCTTGTCAGAGATGTTTTGATAAAGACCATGACCAAAAATAAGCCAGACCCATCAGGGCAGTGCCTGGTTCATGCTGCCAGTTGGGTCAGGGCAGAGATGCTGCAGCCTTTGGGGTGATAAACTCTGAGAATTTGATTTACACGGTCTACAACTGTGGCCAAAAAATCTGATTTCAAAAAGAAGATTTGGTTATGTAAAGCCATGAGAACAAAATAATGGTGATAAAATGTAGTAATGTCACTGCCTCAGAGGGGAAGGCCTGGTTCTGGTTCCTGCTTCCAGCTCTGTTCCTGCACCTGGGGTCAGACCAACCCAGTCAGGGCCAGTGTTTGGTCTGGGCTCCACAGAGGTGCCACCATGAGGTTAAAGGGAGGGGGAGAATGAAGATCCTTGGAGATCAGGTACCTCCATGGTCACCACGAGGTTGAGCTCCACTCGTCAAGATGAACATTTTTGATGCCATTTTGCTCAAGTTTCCTTCTACTCCCATTTTTTTCCCCCCTGAATTCAGGAAAGAAAATGAAAAGCCCAAGCAACCAGCAAAGGCAGGATGAACACAATGATGTAACTGAGTGCCATGAGGAATTGTGAGCATGACCCACTCTTAACTCATCTCCCATTTTCCCAGTGGCCCAACAGTGCTGTGAAATGGGAATATCTTGGTGAGGCTCCAGCTCATGGAGGTCATGGCTTTTACCACCCAGAACATCCAGCTTTGCCTCCCCACTTGTGCTCCCACAAGTCCCAAGGGAAAAAACTTATTTTAAAGATTTTAACCCACCCAAACTCTGGTTCTGGCTGACTTGTTTCCCTCATGTGCTGTCAGATCAGCAGTCCTGTGATCAGTGCCATTATCTGGGACAAATCCACAGGCAAAGGACACTGGATATTTAAGGGCAGGGTGACTCCCTGTGGTCACACAAAAGTCTGCACAGCTCCAGAGGAAGTTCCCAAGAGCCCTGAGTGAAACAGAAGCTGAAACTCAGAGAGCTCTGAGGTTGAATGAAAGGTTTCTTATTTAAGTGAATCAACACAAACCACCCAAGCCCACAGCCCAGCCTGTTCCTGCTGCTTAACAGCCTAAACATCCTAAAGCAGCACCATCCCAAACCCAAAAAGAACAGCAGCACTGCCCACGTTGGTGTCATGCTGCTCCTTGAGTTCCTTCACCCAAAATTTCTCCCTCTGGGCTCTTCTGCCCCAGCCCAAGAGTCTCTCATGGAACTTCAAATCCCTGGTGAGATCTGGTTCAAATCAGCACCATGCTCTGCCATAAATCCCCGCTCTGCAGCAAGGACACATCTTGCCTTCGAGAGCACAAGAGGGTTTCAGTTGGTTTTTTCAAAGAAAATATAAATGAAAACACAAAACCCCAAGAAAATCAAATGATATGAAGAAAGCAGAATGAAGAGTTTTGTCGAGGGACACCATCAGCTGCACTGAGAAACAACAAGTACTGGGAGTCTGCAAAAGGATAAATGCATGTGTTATCCAATATAGCCACAAATGGGATATTTATTGGAGAAACACAAAGTGTTCCTGGTCTAGGAACCTGGTAGAGTGGGAGGTGAACTGGCAGGGGGTTGGAACTAGATGGGCTTTAAGGTTCCTTCCAACCCAAACCATTCTGGGATTCTAAAGACTGAGAAGATCTGGAGCTCACTTTTTACTCAGACAACCACATATTTGGTTTTCCCTCAATCAAGGGTCTTGATCCAGGGGTAGAACAGGGCCAGCAGGCAGCAATCCTGGGGCAAGCTGTGCTCAGCCACCTCCACCAGTGCAGCCTCACCATGGCAAACCTTTGGAGATGGGCAGGAGGAGAAGGAGCCGTGGCTCTGGGGCATCCTCCAGGGATCCAGCAGTGCCCTGTGACTCTTCAGGGGAGTGGTGAGGCGAGCAAGAGGACTCATCCCCACAGGAAGGCAGCTCAGGTGAGGCACAGATGGATCTGATAAGCACAGAGCCTTCCTGTACCCCGGGGCTGCTCATGGGTGGGAAGCAGCAGCAGCCCCGCTCACCACGGAAGTGTCAGCCCTGGCTTGTGTGAAAAAGTCTGATCCTCCCACCTCTTTGGGGATTTTTGTGTCATGATATGAGGAGGCAAAGCTGTACCTGCTTCCAGCTTCAGGCTGGGTGATAGTGCACACTGGTAAGGGTGGTCTGAAGTGCAGCTTTCTACATCACTCTTATTTTTAAAAAAGAATAGGGATTAATTAGTGCAAAGGGCTGAGAACATGAGATGACAAAAGCTACGATCCCCAAGGGCAGAGAATCCAAAGACGTGAATTACTTATCACCAAGTGACCACTGAGATCATCACCCGACAGAACCACACACCCTCCACAGCCCTTCCCTCCCAAGGGATTTTGGGGCACCAGGTGGAAGGTTTATCCACAGAACCACAGAATGGCTTAGGTAGGAGGGGACCTTTAAGGTGATCTCCTTCTCCCCCCCTGCCCTGGGCAGGACACCTTCCACTGTCCCAGGTGCTTCAATCCCTGTCCAACCCGGCCTTGGACACTTCCAGGGATCCAGGGGCAGCCACAGCTTCTCTGGGCACCCTGTGCCAGGGCCTCTCCACCCTCACAGGGAAGAATTTCTTCCCAACATCCCTTTTAAACCTCCTCTATGCATGGATCTGTTCCTGGTGAATCCCACATGCTGACACTCTCATTCCAGAATAAAAGCACTGGGTTCCACACCAACAAGGGATTAGGTCTGTAGGAAGTTCATTCCTTGTTCCAGAATCAGGTGTCCACCCATGGATTTAACCCACAACAGCTCTGAACACCAACAAGCCCTAAAATGGAACAGCTCAGGAGAACCCAAATATTTCTGCCAGGCACAAACCACCATCCCCAGTGAGAATCAGTCTGCAGACAGGAAACTCACTTGGACATGTGTTAAGGTGGAATTCAGGGCTGTCATAGCACAAAAAGAGAGAATATACATTTAAGTAAACACTGAACTATAAGAAATAATTTCCTTGGGAGGTGGAGGGGTAGGTGGAGAGCCTCTAATTACTCTCAAGACAGGAAATACACCCATCCTATTGCCTAGGTAATATCACAAATATATACTCATAATGAAGAAATAATGTTAATGCAATAATGTCACTGTAATTATCCATATTGTAATTATTTTGGTGGCAGCCTGGAAGCTTCAATCAGTGCTGGCATTTGGGCTCTGTGCCACAGCTGGCAGCAGAGCCATCCCCCACCCGGCCTGGAATTAGGACAGGCAAAGCAGCTTTAATCCTTCTAAGCCTGACCTCGAGCTCAGCCTTCCCAGGGGGGTAATACAGCAACAAAGTGGAGGTTTTGGGGGCTGCACCCCATTTATCTGGTCCTACACAGCTCTGCTGAGATCCCACCTGCAGTGCTGGTGTCCCCAGCATCAGAAGGACAGGGAGCTCTTGGAATGAGTCCAGAGGAGGCCAAGTTGTTAAGGGGACTGCAGCACCTCCCCTTTAGAGGCAGGCTGGGAGAGCTGGGGCTGCTCAGCCTGGAGAAGAGAAGGCTCTGGAGGAAGAGACCTTCCAGTGTCTGAGGGGCTACAAGGAGGCTGCAGAGGGACTGTTCATCAGGAAGTACAGTGACAGGACAAGGGGGGTTGGGTTCAAACTGAAAGATGGGAAATTCAGAGATACAGAAGAAATTCTTCCCTGGCACAGGGTGCCCAGAGCAGCTGTGGCTGCCCCTGGATCCCTGGAAGTGTCCAAGGCCAGGTTGGACACGGCTTGGAGCAGCCTGGGATAGGGAAGATGTCCCTGCCCATGGCAGGGGGTAGCACTGGATGAGCTTTAAGATCCCTTCCAACCCAAACACCCTAGGATTCTGGGACACGAGTTCTCCTCAGGTCCAGGGTGTGCAGTGCTGAGATTTTGGCCATCACTCACCCCAGAACTCTGCTCAGCAGAGCTGGATTTTCTTCACTAGCTCAAGAACTAGTGAAGTCCACAGGAGCCAGCCCAGTCTTGCTGTAGTTCTAGCTGGCTTTCTGTTCCCCAGGCCCCTGCACAGACCCTGGGAGAGCTGCTGTGGGTGGGAGGTGAGTTTCTCACTGCCACACCGAGCACAGCTGTGCTGCAACAGGCCCCAGCACAGAGCTGAGCTTACAGGCAGAAAAGCCTGGTTTAGACAAGCAGTTTATCAAGTCTGAGGTGCTAAAGCTCCTTTTCATACCAGCCTGAGGCCTCAGGGTGTTTTTCAAAGGTCTCCACACTATCCCTATTTTTTTTCTCCAGATCTTCATCTCAAGATATTTATATATGCCAAAAAGTTCAGTTTTTATAGATTTTTACAAACAGTAAGGCTGGAGGAGACTGAACTTCTAATTTAGACTATTACATACTCAAATGGAAGAGTCTGTCACCACAGCCACCCACACCTCAGCAGTCACACAGAGCAGCAGCAAAGGGCAGCAGCATCTCCTCTGAGAACCAGAACCAACTGTGTTCTTAATGATGATTTCTCACGTGCTTTTCTGGTTAAAAAACCCCCAAACGAACTCAGTGGTAATGCTGCAAGAGGAAATATCCAAAACACTGCATTGCCAGTTTCACATTGATGGAGGTATTTAAAATTTACATGTAATTTTCAATTTTTAGGATCAGAAAATGAACCTGCCAGCTCCCCCAGCAAAGCAGTCCAAAGTGCCTGCAGAGATCCTGCCGACTGCCCCGTGCCCACAGGATGCTTTTGCAGTAAACACAGATGTAAATGAAGCTCTTACAGTGAATGAGTTTGCATTTGCATCCCGGCAGTGTCACCCCCTCAGTCACCACACCCATGCCTGCAGTCCAGTTCTACCCAGATATTAACAGCATTTTACACAGTTACAGTTCTGTTACACAAACGTTCCTTACTATAGTGCAAACTCAGCCAAGACACGAAGCACCAGCTGGAGGAAGCTTTGATCAAACCATTTTTAGGTTTAATTTTGGTAAAACAGCTGAAAAACTGTTGGATGAATGCACCAAGTTTTTACCAGTTACACTCTACCCCCAAGTGTTTGCTACCTGTGCCATCTACTGGTGCAAAGGACTCCTCCAACTCTTCTACAGCCCAGCCAAACACAGGAAATGCTCAAAGCCAAACACAGCATTAGAAGATCCCAGGAGCACCTGAAAATTCCAGTATTTTGGCTTGGACACCCAGCCCCAGCCTAAAACACTCAGGGATAGGTACCAAGCCCAGCAGAGCACACGTGTGACCAAACCCAGCTCCCTGCTCACCTCCGAGCAGGTGAGAACAATCTGTTCCTCCTGTCCCTGGCTCCCTGCCTGGAACATCCAATAACATCTTAAAGAACTGACTTCACTTTGTTCCAAAGGTACAGCAAGTGTTTCCAGCCCATGTGGAAGCAGGTCCAGCATTCCTGGCTGGAGGTGCATCCACTGCCTGGACACTCTGAGCTGGAAAGAACAATTCCTGGGGTTTATTTGCCATAAAATCACACCTCAATGCCACAAGAGGATGGTTCTTGCTCTCCACAACCAACACCTCTCCCAGTCCTTCCACTCAAGGCTACCAAAAGAACCCATCCTGGTTATCCTCCCAGTCAATCTGGAGGAGCAGGAAATCCAAGCAGGAAATCACCCTTTATCCAAGGGCACAAAGTCTGGAGGAAAAACTTCCCAGCACAGCTGCTTCTCGCAGTAACACCTGTGAGTGAAGGAAACCTGGCTCACAGTGACAGGAATTGGAGCTTTCTACAGAATTTTATTTCATTAAGTACTTCAATTTACTGAAATACTCTCCTACACAATTTTAGAGCCAAAGCTCTGGTTTTGGGACACATCCTTGGGGAAAGAGTTGTGTTAGTTTCTCTGCTAAATCCCTGTGTTCTCCTTTCTCCTGCAGTTTCCTGAGCACTGACAGAGCAGCAGTTCTCCTTCCTCCCTACCACTCTGTGCAGAAATCCTGCTGCTTTCCTTCCAGCTGCACAATCCCAGGCACTTTCCAGGAAAGCCACAAGGGTTCAGCAACACTTCAGCCCTGAGCCCCCAGCAGTTTCAGGGCAGGACTCTCCTGTCTGAGCTCCCGGCAAAGCTCAGGGTCAGAGCTGACGGCTCATTAACCTCTGCCTATCCTGATGTGAACAGCCCCTCATTAACACCCACGAACAGCCTGGGACAGGCGAACCTTCAATCACAGCCTCCTCACCAGCAATATTCAAATGAATTGTAAATACATCCTGCCCTTGCAGTGAACACCCCCCGGAGCTGCCCCTGGGGGATCCCGTTTGGAGAGAGCTGTCTGTTCTTCCCTCTGTTCCTCGAGCTTGTCTGGCACCACAAAGCATTTCCACAGCACCAGGAAGAGGAAATTCAGCTTCACAAGCTCAAAAAGAAGTAAGAGGGGTAAGGGAAGAGCACTGCATGCTGCCCCAGGCCCACAGCATCACCCCCCTCACCTCTGAGCACCAGGAAGTCACACAAACACCAAAGTTTTAGAGAAACATTTATTATAGGGTTGCAGAATTTATGCCAATATAAAGTCCTTTAATAAAACTCTCAGGTTTATCAACTGCAGGATACTAACTCTTCATTCTCTTTAGACTGCAGCTTTCCAAAAAAAGGGAACAATGCTCTGACTGCAGCAGTAATGCTACTTGCTCATAAAAAGTTGATCTAAAAAGTTTATATAAGCCCAAGTAGTTTAAGTTTACAACTACAGTCACGTTCACAAGTGAGCTATACCAGAACAGACCCTGGAAATAGGAAGTTACAGGATAAACCAAGTCATAACCAAAAATACTGACAAGCTTTAAGAGCAACTCTATCTGAATCTAACAACTAAATGCCACAAAACCAAACTAAGGGAGAAGAACTCAACGTAAGCTCAGGGAAGGTTCCAAATATACATACGAATTCAATACAGTAATTGCACAAAAAAGAAACAGGGTAGTGTTAAAGGTTTCTGATCACTGAGCCTGGATTTTACATGCTGCACACATGGTCGTTAAAATAAACCTTTAATGAGCCAGATCAGGAAGGTTTTTGAGCCAGGATACGGAGTGCAGAGCTATTCTACAGAACTACACAAGATGTGCAAACCACAGATTATTAATATTAATCATTCTGTGAAAGTTAAGGTGAACATAACTGGTTCCAGCCAAGGAACTGGTTAACATTTTTATATATATATTTTTCTGCCATTCCCAGATTACACTAAATCAAACACATTTAACAGATAAACTGATATTAGCCTTCTAAAAAATCCTTACTCAAATTTAAGTTTTACATGAGACAACTAAAAAGTTATACCAAGGATCAACGAAAGCTGAAATGGTGACTTTGTCTTCTGAAATACAAGCAATACACAGAAAATGCATAAGGCTTTTGATTATCACTGCACGGTTTAATTGCAGAAGTCGATGTCTAATGCTGACTTCTCCAAGAAGGTGTGACCTGGTCACCTCCCATCTGTCACCTTTCACTGCTGACAGATCTTTGTCTCAACCACGAAAGAGTTTTCAAAGTGTCTGATTGAGTGACAGTTCTCCGCTGCCCGTTTCTGCACACCTGGGGACGAGAGACAACAAGAGGCTGAGTGAAGGGATCCACAGCCCAGAGCAAGCATTGCCAGCTTTCCATCATTACAAGACACAATCATTCAGTGCTTCATTGTGTTTCTCCATCCAGGAATTGCCATCAGAGCCTGCTATGGGGTTGTTTTCCATCCCAAATCCCTCACCCAGTGTGCATTTGCACAGGGTGTGCTTTGCAGAGCGCTTCACCTTGGGAGGATTTACCTCACTCTGGTTCTTCCTAACACTATTAAAGTGATTTTCTCTATTTTGGGACATGCCAGCACTGGGTCTGACCCAGGCAGTTTACCTGTATCAGCTGTGGCTCAGTAAGAGATGAGAACACAGCAGTCCTACCATCAAAGAGCTGCTCTCCTCAATCACTTCCGCTTGCAGTAATTCAGAGCAGACTTAGTTTGTTTACTTAGAAGAAAATGTTCAGAGTAAGCACGAGAAACACCAGCTCTTTACCTAACCCTAGCAGGGCACTGCTTTGGCTTATGAGCACCTAAAATCCCAGTTGTCCTTCAATTCCAAGGCATCAGGGTGGAGGTGAAGTTTCGAATGCCCACCTAAAAGGATGACCTGGGTTCCTCCCATGCCTCCAAGTTACAACTCCAGGGAATTGCCACAGCACCTGAGGTCAGTTTGATCGAACAGAGGAACACACAAACCCCACAAAAGCTGAGGGCCAAGGCAACAGCAGCAAAATGAGAAGAAATGAGAAGACTTTCCCAGAGAAGTTCCAGGAGTCTATCCATTGCAGTCTCATTTCTGTGACATGGCTCGTACACTGTGTGCTAGAAATGAGGTGGGGAAGGCAAGGCAAGACTTGCCCCTGAACAATTTTCTCCTCAGTTTGATTAGATTTCCCACCCTCTCCTCTCCACAGGCAAACAGGGAGAGTTAGAGCACAGCGGCTGTACCAGGAAACACTTTCCATTTACCAGAATCCTTTTGTGCAAGTGCTCTGCAGGAATCTTTTGCTCTGCAGCAAAGATGTCAACAACACGTTAGAGCAGGATGATTTCAGGGAACATCATAAACACTCTTCACAGGGCTGTCTATAGACACAGCAGCTGTCAATTTAGCTTTGTTCCCAAAATCATCCTCACCACAGCTCAGTCACACGCCTCTGCCTCCCTTGAGGGCAGCATATAGTGCTCCTCCACGTGCCCTACACAGAACCCCTTTGCTGCTCCCACAGAGGGAGCCTTTCTTCCGTCCACAGCAGGATGTTGTGTGCAGCAAGCAGCAGATGTGGCTCCTGATGCTGCAACGGGGCTGAGGAAACTCTTGCCTAAGAGCTTGGCAGCCAAACCAGAGCACAGAGTCCTGACAAACCAAACATTTGCATTCTGAAAGGCTCTAACTGACAAAGGGTTAGCTCACTGTGTTTGGTGGGAGCAGCAAATATGAAACGCTTTGAGCTACAATGAAAGCAAAACTCACAGCACCAGATTTCTGCCCCCCAGGCCTTGTCCCAGCAGGTAGAGAATGGACACCTCACCTCAGCTCAGTCCCTGTCACAGAGTGGCAGGGGGTGGCAGGAGCACACAGGCAATAAAGAACCAGAGCTCAGCACTTCCTCTGAAGTGTTCTTCCTCTTTCGAAGAGGAAGTCTGGGATGTCCAGAGCTCACTGTTCAATTACTTTTTTTTTCAGAGCAAGTAAAGCAGAAGAAAATGTTTTTATTTGGTGCTCCTGTAACCCAGTTTTAGATAGGACAGGGACAGAATGAGCTGCGCCTACAGAGACTCACATTATCTGATGGATTATATGAATTTTGGGGCCAAACTAACTTTTAAGTTCAACCAAAAGATGGAACAGAAACAGACTTAAATTTGGTTTGGGCATGTAACCTGTAATTGCGTAACTGAAACTTTCTCAGCACGTTCAAATGACGCTTCACATTCATGAAGGGAGGGGAAATACCCAGCAGGGCCAGGAGCAGTGCCCTCAGCTTCTGCTGGGCACTCAGATTCCCACAACTAAAACCTCCCCAGGTTTAAGTATTTACCCCATCCCTAGTTAAACAATACATCTGCTTTTTGCTGAGGGGAACTTACCCATGATTTGGTCTCTACGCTGAAGCCTGAAGGTCTCTTTTCCCACACAGAGCTGGTAGATGAAGATGCCCAAATCAGACACATTATCAATCTCCTCTGTAACCACCATCTCCTCACGCACCAGGTACGTCTGGGGCAGGTAAGAGCCAGTCTGGAAGAGACAAAACCTGCAGGTACAGACTGCTGCTAACCACCACATTTTACTCTTTGCTTTGGAAGGGATTCAAGCAGCAGAGTTCAGCTTTCCTGATTTTTAATACCGAGATATGCTGAGCTCCACCACTTGCATACCAGGGAAGTTAAAAACTGACAGAAGCCATTTCAAACAGCTGCAGTTACATCCAAACAAAGCACAATTAACCTCAACTCTGCAAGCCTCACGTGAAGCAAATGTAAATAGAACCTGGTCAGGTTTATCTGTATACAAAATTTGCAGCTAAAAGAGAAACAAAATATTGTGAAAGACTCCAGGTTTGAGGCAATGTATTTCTAATACAGAAAAGACAGGGCAACCTACAAAAGGCTTCACCAGATGCTCCCAGCACTACTGAAACAACTTCCTATCCCTCAGCTCCTAAAACAGGGACAGGGCAGGGACATCCACTTCCAGCTTGTCTTAATGGAGCTAAAAAAAAGTAATGCAACAAGCTAAACTAGACCAGTGGCCTCTAGAACCAGATGTAAGAGAGTCAATGATTTTTTTAAAAAGTCCATTTGACACACGATAGCCAAGTGTTGCATTTATCTGGGAAGCAGCAGCAAGCTCTGTCAACTTGACCCATAAATCATCTTGGAAAAACACCAGTTTTAGTCACTGAAGAGTCAAATGCTTGTGGTGATCTCATAACTGCAGTGCCAATAACTGGGGAACAAGTTCACATTGTTCTTTTCAGCAAAACCCTCACGGGGCGAGCAAGCTTGCTGAGAGTAACTCTCAGGTTTAGGCTTTCAATGATATTTGGAGCTTTATCAAATTCCTTTCTAACAGCTAAATTTAACCTTATCTGCTGGTTGCTTTCAGCTCTCATAAAGCCAGGTATTAATAAGAGCATTAGGCATGAATCTACTCAACATAATATACACTGACAGCTGGCCTTAACTTCAGTGCAGTGACTGAGCCAGGGGATTACGGACTTTGATGGAGGGAGGACTGTTCTAGCAAGGGCCTGGAGTTCAGAAGCAGCACCCAGCACTCTTAGCAAAAGGCAGCCTGTCAGTAGAACCCAGCAGCAAAGCTCCCACATACCGCAAGCTTGGCGAAGAGATCCATCAGATTCCTTGGAGGCATGACTATGGAAGTGTTCAGCGGGATCACGTAGCAGTTCCCCAGCTGCAGGTCGAGATACGCTGTCAAAAGCTGTTTGAAAAACAAGTTTCCAATTAGTCAGAGGGCCTTTGATTAGCAGAACACAATTCCACCAGGAGCAAGGCAAGCTAAAAAAGCTGGAGATCACTCACAGCAACTACAAAAATGATGCATTCAGGAACTGGCCAGTGTAAGAACTGAACTGTTACCACTTCGGTAAACCAAGTGGTTACAGCAATAGTTTAAAAAACTTTTGGAGATAAGAGAAAGCTGAATAGAAAAGCAGCCTCTACTATAATTGTAAAGGAGTACAGTTTGTACTAACACAGAGGAAGTATTTGGGAGTATGATCTCATAACTGAAAAGGTCTTATTAAGCACAGTGCAAACAAAAGGTATCCAGCTGCTGATAAACAATCATTCCCTTTAAACAGTTCTTCAGGAAAAGTGTTAGTCCCTACAAAAATCTCATCAGCATTGCCACTGAGCTCAAGAACTGCAGCAACTAGAATTATCTGTTTCTTTCTATCTGCATTGCCAAGGCTGGATTTACAACCAACCTCCAAGAGCTTTTACAGATGACTGAGGATAAACGTTAACACTATCAGCACAGCTTTAATAAAAAAGTCAAATGAAAGCTATCCTCTCCTCTTCACCTTACAGAAACTCCATGCAACTACACAGCATTGTCAGGTTCCAAGTTTAGCTGCCTGAAGTGATTTTTTCAATGCCCTTCTCCAAGGCCCACACCTGTTTGCAATTCTACATTTTGCTGTGACATTGTGCTGAGTCCTCAGTCCCTTAACTCACATTTATCATGTCCTCCATTTACATGGGATTCTTGACCAAACAGCAAGCGGCACTTCCAGATAGCCCATAGGCACCAGCAGAGCTGCACAGCACTGAGATGCACTTTTCTGTGAAACAACTCAGAATTCCTAGCCACGGTGACTGTACCGCCACTGCGGAGTTAATCCCACTGTTACCGAGTTCACAGGGTCAGCTGTGCCCCGCTTAAACCCAAGGAGCACTGGCAGCGAGCTTTAAAGCCCCGAGCACAATCCCCGGAGCCGTGCGTGCCTGTCCCCGGTCCCGGCTGCGGGGGGACACTGACCCTGTCGAAGTCGTGCACGATGGCGGCCGGGTCGCTGTCGGAGAACTTGGGGACAGGCACATCGATGATGGCGATGTTGTCGTCCTCGCGGATGTCGGCCTCCTCGGCGATGGGCAGGAAGTACGGCTCCACCGCGCGCTCCCGGCCCTCGTTCTCAAAGTAGCACATCTCCCCACGGTACACCTTGTGCTGGGACACGAGCAAGGGCGGTTAACTCACAGCAAACCAGCTCACACGCCGCATTTCTGTCTGCCAAGACTAAGCACAGCTCTGTCACACGCAGAAGACACACAGTCTTTGTGTGATCCTTCTTTCCCCTTCATCTTTCCAGTCTAGTGATAACCCATTTGCACTTTTTTAATCAATGCCGTTTAAATAAAAAAGAACTCTCGGATTACCTTTGGCATGAAGTACTTGTAGATGCAGGCTCCACCCACAACAACCCCTGCCAAGATGAACGCCAGGCCCAGCAGAGTCAAGAGACATCTTCCAGATGAATTTTCAGCCCTGTGTGTGGCAACTTCTGGGTCCTTTAAATAAAGAAGGGTGAGAACTTAGAAAGGGCAGCTGCTCTGTATTTAAAATGAGTTGTTATCAACTGCGTCACTTTGACCCATATCTTCTATTTCTTCTAGGTCTGGGAATTACAATTCAGCACCATAAAATAAGAAAACACTCACATGAAACATTACTGCATCAGATTAAGATCATTTTCAAACAGCACCAAGAGTATTTTCTGAGTTAGAGGATGTTTTCTATACAAACCTTTGTCCAGGAATCATTTGAGAGGTAAGAAACTCAAAAAACTGTAACAAAAGCCACGGTGCTGCAGCCATGTTCTAGTACAAGAAAGCAGCATCTGTAGATCAAGGTCATTAAAGGTACACAGTGTCTTCAGGCCTCTTTCCCCTCCTCCCCTCGCTATCACTTGCATTAACATTACTTTTCCTCCCAAAGCTGGATTAACAGAAGAAGCCAAGATGCAACTTCGTCTCTTGGCTGGGGAACAGACAACTGACACGAGTCACCAGGTTTTGGAACTTTTAATATGCACAAGCAAAGTCCATTATGAAAGAAAACCACTCGTCAGCTTAAACACAGCTTCCAATTATGCCAAATAAAAACAAGTCCCCGTGGCACATCCTACCCTGCAGCCACAAAATGACCTCTCTCCTACCCAAATCCCAGGAAGTTTTGTTTCCAACAGCCTGAAATTTCCCTCTTTAGCTCAGCAGCTCGTTTTCCCCCACCCGGTGTTCTCTCAAACAAAGATGACTGCACCCAAAGGAAACTACTCTCAGGTGGTGGTGAGTTGTGCAACCCTCACTGCAAAGGCAGAGGGGGTGTCTGAAATGACAGTTTAACCCTCCAGAGCTCCAGCAGCACGTTCTCAAACTTTCAGCTGCAAGACTCATGCAAGCCAAGTGAAGAGAACAGCAAAAGTACTGTCAAATACCAAACAATTAGAAGAGACGTTCCCTCCTGGAATCACACACTGGGCTTGAGTCTTTAAAAGGAAGAAACAAAACAGAAAAACAACCACCAAACCCTAAATGTTTAGATAACCTCTATATTTGGTCAAGAATGTCCCTTTAATGATTCCTGACTCCAGGACTTAATAGCTTGCTTTCAAAATCTGCTCTTTGTCCTGGTCAGGAAGGAAGAAAATTGGATTTCACAGTAAAACAGCTTTTCCTTTGAGGTGTTCCCAGAATCAGTGGCTGGGCTGGGCACAGCAGCTTCCATGGCCTTTCTTTATTTGGGTCCTGCAGAACACAACACATTTAGTGACCTGTGCTCCCAACAAGCGCCAGCATTATCACCGAGGCTGCAATATTTCCATGCTCAGCAAGATGCAGCAGCATAAAAGTCAAAGCCATCAGTTATGCAAGTGCTGAAACAAACCCCAAGCTGTTTTGTGAAAGTCAATACTCCCACATTCCACTCGCGCATCCTCCAAACACAAAAATGTTGGTTCAGCAGGACACAAGCTGCTACAATTGGCATGTGAAGCGTTTGTTAAAAAAGAAACAAACTACAAAAAACAAAGCCAAACCCTGGTTTCAAGTCACAATAATGCCACAGTCCTATGGCACTGTGTGAAAATCATCCTTTAGGGTTAAGCAGCTGTAAGATGGAGATTAATTCTGTTCTCTCCATGTTCACCTCCACCTTGGAGGTCCTTACTCATCCAGCCTGTCCCTACTTGAACACACCAGTCTGCACCAGTTTTGGCACTCCAGCCATCCCAGCGCAGGGATGATGTCGACATCTAATTAGCTACACTTGCACTACACCTATTTCAAACAAAGCAAAGGTAGTTCAGCATATTAAGCAGCAATGTGGGCAGCTGAACCTGAGAGGGAAGAGTTGACAGAGCTGCTAAGGGAACACAATAGGAAGATTTTGCTCCAGCAGGTTACAAAACCTCTGCACAAAAGTAACAGATAAAAGTCGTCAAAAACCTACAAAGAAAATGCAGTTCTAAGCTGTAACAAGCAAAGCAAACGAGGGATAAGAGACAAGAAGAAAAATCACTTGTTTTAACACTGCTGACAGCCCCGAAGAACCTGCAGGGAGAATATTCTGCAAGCTCAAGGGTTTTGTGCAGATACTCCAGGGGACTTTTATTGTGCTGTTTCAGCCAACATTAGCCTTTAAGCTTGTTTGCTCTGCACAAATATTTCAGCAAAAGAAGACATTAACAACCACTCCAACAAGTCTGTCTTGGAGTAAAATTATGAACTTGATGTTTACACGCAACTCCAAGCCCTGAAGTCAGAGCGAAGAGCTGTTAAAAACCCACGTACGTGTGTGCAAACACACGGGATATTCCAAATGGAGAGGAGCAGCTCTCATGAGAACAGAAGAAGGGGTGTGTTTATTAGAACTATTCCAGTCGGAGCTTTCACAGTACAGGGCTAGTAATGTATGTATAACCAGCTGCCTCAGGAGTAGCTGAGTTTGTCCCACAAGAAACTGGCCAGGCTAATGACATCTTCAAATTTTAAATCCTTTATATACCCTGTTTTCCTACTTTCTCTGCTTTTGATCCTGTAATTAAGTGCTACTATATTAAACGTGTGCACATCAAACTCTTTGACAGCTCTGAAGAGTGCACTGAGCAGGAAAATCACTCTGCATCCCTTCTTCCAAAGGGAGGCTATTTCAGGTGAGGCTGTGTAGGCTGGATGGGAAGCTGCTTTCCTGATTACAGCTCAGAAGGGGAAAAAAAGGAGAAAAAACAGAACTAGAGTCCAACTCCACAAGTTCTGTTGTTTTAAAAATTTTCTTACTCTCCGATTACAAATAAACTCACCCCATGCCATCCTCCCCGTCTAGAGCCACTGGTCTATTTACCTACAGGCGAGCTTCTCCGTCTGCCTAAAACGCAACACACCTTCAAAACAAATTTCCCACAAATTGGGAAAGTTCCACTCAAGCCAGCGACGCGCAGCTCGCTGGGAAGGAAAAGCCAACCACAGGGTGCTATCCTGGGTTTCTATTTAAAACCCTTTATGGCAGGTTTCTTAATTTAAGCGCGACACCGACGCCTCACCGCAGCTGCCGGGAGGCTCCGAGCGCCGCCGGGAGCGGAGGACGAGCCTCGGCCCGCTTTGTTTGCCTGGAAGGCGCCGGCAGAGCGCTGCCCGCGCCGGGGCAGGAGGGCTCTCCCTGTGCTTCCCCGGCCGGTCCAGGGCCGAGCTGGGAGCTTTAAAGCGCTGTCAGGAAACGCGGTGCTGGCACGGGCCCAACTCGAGATAAACACCCGGTGCCGGCGCTGGCCCGGAGGTGTCACCGGACATCGCACCGCAACGGGGCTGGGGAGAGGGACGGCACCGCGGCCGCAGGGCCCCGCGGCCTCTCACGGCTGAGGGGAGACGCTGCCGCAGCCCCGGGCAGGGCGCGGCGGGGCAGCCGCCACGGGAGCGAGAGCCCCGCGGCCACCGCCGCCTCCCCCGGCCGCGAGAAAATGGCGGCGGCTTCGTCTCCTCGCGCCCCCCCTCACACCACCCCGCTCCTCCCGCCGCCGCCGCCGGCCGGGACACCCTTGTGCCCGCACCTTATCGGCCACCAGCGCCTCGGCCGCCTCCTTTTTGGGCTCATCCTTGAGGGCGAAGGGCGAGTTGAAAGCGATCTTCACCATGGCGCCGGCGCTGCTGCCGCGTCCCGGAGCGGCAGCGGGGACAGCGCGGAGAGCGGGGCGGGGTCTGATGTGACCACGCCCCCAGCCCCGCCCCCAGGCACGGCGGGAGCGCCCCCTGCCGGCCGCACCGTCACACGGCTCCATTTTCCCCCCGCCGCTTCGCCTCAGGCGCCGGGAGCTGATCCCGACATGGACCGGCGGGATCGGAGAGGCTCGAAAAGGCCTCCGAGACCATCGAGTCCAACCAGTGACCGATGTCCACCTTGTCACCAGCCCAGAGCACTGAGTCCCACCTCCAGGCGTTTCTTGGACACCTCCAGGCGTGGGGACTCCAAACCTCCCTGGGCAGCCCCCGCCAAGGCCTGACCACCCTTTCCATGGGGAAATTCCTGCTGCTGTCCAACCTGACCCCTGGCCCAGCCTGAGGCTGTTCCCTCTCCTCCTGTCCCTGTCCCCTGGGAGCAGAGCCCCATCCACCCCGGCTGTCCCTCCTGTCAGGGAGTTGTGCAGAGCCACAAGGTCCCCCCTGAGCCTCCTTTGCTCCAGGCTGAGCCCCTTTCCCAGCTCCCTCAGCCACTCCTGGGGCTCCCTGGGCACCTGGCCCAGTGCTCTGCCCCCTCGATGGAAAGACATTCTTCCCCATGTTGAGGTGGAACTTCTTATAGTTTGATTTATGGCCATTGCTCCTTGTCCTGTCACTGGCAGCACTGAACAGAGCTTGGCACCACTCCCTGGCACCCTTTGGAGATACTGGTATGGATTGGGATTGATGAGATCCCGTCCCAGTCTTCCCTTCTCCAGACTACTCAAGCCCAGCTCCCACAGCATCTCCTCATCAGGGAGATGCTCCAGACTCCTCATCATCTTTGTGGCTTCCACCGGGTCATCTCCAGCAGCTCCTTGTCTTTCTTGTCCTCAAGAAGCCCAGACCTGGGCAGAGCCTTCCAGATGTGCCTCAGAAGGGAGAGTGAAACACTGAATGCATTAGTCTGTGTGAAACAATCTGCTCCTTCATATGGATGGAAATCTGTGTTTGTCTCACTAGAATTTGACTTTACAGCTCTACAAAGAAATCTGGTTTGAATCTGGTGCCCACACCATGGAACCCTCCCTTCCAGACAGCTGTAATTAAACAGAGCTGAACACTTATGCAAATATTGCAATAAGTAATTCTTCTAAGTGTAAACAACATGCAGTGTGTATTCCAGCATTCAAAGCATGTTCCTGTTATTCCACAGATGGAATACACTGAGTTTCCTTTCAAGATCATGGGTTTGATATTGCTGCCTTTCATGTTCGTAAGAATTTCAACTTTGACTTCAGTCAAAGAAGAACAAAGTGGTTTATGTCTATTTAACCTGACTTGGTCTTGTAACAGAAAACACTTTAACCTCATTTTACCGAGAAACCAGTGAAAAATCAATTTTCATACTTCCTAGCTTTAGCATGCTGGGAATAAGTCAAGCTCTACTCTCAAAGTCCCTGGAACAGAGATTTAGGACAAATTAAAACGTTTCCTGCATGGCCAATGCAATACCTGTACTCTCCAAACTGGCAGTTGATAAATGCTATGAATAATTTTGGTATCTTAATCTAATATAATTACTTCACGCTTAAACAAATTGATGTTATCTTCCAATTACCCAACACCTTTATTTGAAAAATAAGACAGAAATAAAACTAGAATAAAACACAAATAGACCCTTGCTTTTTATCAAGTCCAGTGGCTGTACATCCCAGATGCCTCACTGTCCATGTTCTGTTGCAAGTGGTGGACACACCTGGAAATACTGTGCTCAGAAAATAAAAAAGTTAAATAATAGAAGAGGTTTTTTATATTTGTCTGCGCTCAAATTTGCAAAACTGGAACTTTCATAAGAGTTGTTATGGATTTCTTTTTAATGTGCATTTCTGTAGTGTTTGTGGCAATAATCTGTCTTAACATGTTCAAAACTTATTGAAAATGTGCAGTGTCTGGGGGAAAGTAATTCCAATATCATCAAACGATTTTACACAGCTGATGCTGTCAGTTCAGTGGGTACCAACTCCTTCCAAACACATCTCCTACAATAATCAGTGGGTTTTGTAGAATACCAGGTTGGGAAGACATAAAAAAACTCAGGGTTTTTTCCATCTAGAAATCGTCAGGCTGTTTGACTGAACAAATGTTAGAGAACTCCATGGGTGACTCCCCTACTTTATCCCTAAAATGCTTTTTTAACCTTAGTCCTGGCCCAGTTTTCTGTCAGACTTTTGCCATATATTGATTGCAGTTAGGCCTGGAAATCCCAAGCCACCTAAAGAAGTCATATCACTTCTTCTTTTGAATTCTGCAATATTTCTGCTTTTCTTTACTATTAAAATACTCTGGGGTTAATTTACTGGTATTTATTCTGAGGTCGTCTTTATCACCTTGACAGGCAAGAGATTATCCCCTGATGCTTAATGATCTTTTCAATCCTTCTGGTGTCTGTAAAGTTAAAGCAACGCTGCTTTAAAAATGACAAATACATAGAGCAAGCTGTCTTAGAGATGGGAGAAATTTGGCCAAAAAAAAAAAAGAAAAGGAGAACTGGAATGCTGTGGTGGCTGTGATTCTGTTACCTTCACCCACAGAGAACAGAACTGTTTTTCTTAGAAGTGCCACTAAAACCCAGCGCCTCCCTTTTAACAGTAGTGATGACATAAGGAGCCCAGACAGTCTAAGAATATTAAAGACCAGGCTTTGGAAGGTGAGGTTGTACCTTGTATTGCACCAGGCAGTGACTCAGCAGATAATCCCACTGGAAGCTCTTTTTTTGAGCAATCCTGAATTAATTTTTAACATGTAGGAGTTTTTTAACTCTTCTAATACACTTTTTAAAAACTCCAGCCTTGAGATGTGTTGACATTTATTCCATCTCCTCTTTTTTTTTTATGCCAGGGGAACCCTTCCTTACCTTCTGGGAACAATGGGATGTTCTGTTTATCCTAGTTTTTGAAGTGTTCTTACACTTTGAAATAGAAGGTGCTGTGTGTGTGCATAATCCCAACTCATGTATCTCATCCTGGCTCAAACAGAGCTGGCAGGAGGAGGAGGCTGCAGGCTGACAGGACATGTGAGCACATGTTCTGCATTTCAATGGTCACTCACAGCTCCTTAAACCTGATTAAGTGTTTTGTTAGACCTAAATCCATGCACAGAGTTCAACACTGAAGTGTAAATTCACTTAGCTGAGCCTCACACCCTCACTGGCACTGCAGCAGCTCACAGGGACAAGGACTCTCAGAGCTCCAACTTGGACTCAAGGTGTAAAGAAACAGTAATTAATACAAGTAATAATTAACAGTTTTAAGTATACACTTTACCCAGCAGTTGGGTTTTTTATGAGTGGTGTAATTACTGACAGAAGTGCCATTAAAGTAAACAAGTGTGTCATGCAGGGCTGTTAAAAATGAAAAGAGAAATGACAAACTCTCTCCTTTCCAAAAGACCTTCTCCCAGTTTGAGATTTTATATTTATCCAGATGTCTGAAATTCTGCTTTTTGCCTCCAGTCCTTTCCCAGCTCTCTTGCTAAGCATTCCTCCCTCACCACCTCCTCCCGTTTTCCCTCACTCTCTAGCTCTGGTATTCCATCTCCATTCCTTCCCTAATCAGTGACCTGGGACCTCTTTTACCTTTCTACCTTTTTCCTAAGGCTGTTCGTCCTGAATCCATCTGGATTTCAGACCACAAAACTGCAAAACTGGGAGCTGCCTGTGTAAACTTTTGCGGAGGAAAGTTTTTCCCACCAAATTTGGGCCCTTGAGTGGGGATCTGTGTGTCTGGAGAGGAAATGTTGTTTGCTCCACTGCCTTCCCCTGCTGCCTGGCAGGCTTTTCTCCACTGCAGCAGTGTTAGATTAGGATCTGTGGCAAAGAAAACACACATTACTCACTTCTACTGATGCCTTGTTACAAAACACTACAACAGGAATGCTGGTTACGTGGAAAGTTGCCTATTTCCATGCAGGGAGAAATCAGGAGTCCCTTTCCTCTGCAGTGTCCAGCTGTGGGAGGGATGAGAAGAGGGAGCCTGAAGAACACAGAGATCCTGTTGATGTGGCCAGGTCAGTGTTGAGGAGACCTCACTGCCCACACAGCCATTGCCTCACAGAGCAGAATTCCACAAGAAATTCCAGTCCTCTGGAACATCTGCCAAGCGAGCAGCACGCCCAGAGTGATGAGCAGCCCCAGAGAATGGAAGGGCCAAATGTGCCTGTGGTGTAACTGCAGTGAGGCAAGCAGAGATCTGTCAGGAACCAGGAGTCCTGGCAGGTCTGTAAGAGCATTGCCACACTCTCCTGCTGGAGGAAACACAACAGTTGCTCAAAGCTCAAAGTGTCTTCTATTGAATTGGCCAAATAGAGGTTTTTGGACAGAGATTCATGTTTGCCTTGGCACTGGGAGGTCCGGGATTCCCCCGTTTTCCTTTCAGGCACGTTTACCCCCAAACCTACTCCAGTTCTCCCTCTGGCCAGGTGGGCTGGCAGAGGCCCAGCTCTTCCTGGGGCTGTCATAGGTGAGGACCCCCAGACCGGGTTTGGTTTTGTTTGAGTGGGGGCTGTTACCTGTTGGGCACCCTAAATGGGCAAGGGCTGAGGAAAACCCTCCCCTTCATCCTTGGTGTTCTTGCTGTCTGCTGATCCCTACTTGAGCAGGAACTTCAGTGGCTCTGCCGTCCTGCGCTGCACATCAGGAGAGCCCACACCTCCACATGCAGCCTCCTCTCAAACAGCCCAGGCTTGGCCCTGCTGTGACCAAGTCACATTTGAGCTCAGTTTAGTGGTGAGTGTGGACATGGGGATGTCTTGTTTGGCTGTGCTGTCCAAAACGCGATGCTGTCCCTGCCCTGGGCCGGGTGAGGATGTTCCCAGATGCTCAGGGCTGTGCTGGCAGAGGTCCCCAGTGTCCTGGCAGAACTCTGCAGTGACTGGAGAAGCTTGTTTGACCTGTTCCCTGTAGCTTTGCTCTGCTCCTGCCAATAGGGCCGTGCACACAGGGACAGCTCTTTCCTGCCTTAATGGAAGTAGTACCTATAGAGCTGGTGCTCCTGGACTCAGGAAGGTTTGCTGGGAGCTCACATCACCAATTTAACATCCATTAAGTCTTCCAGTGAGTCACAGGATCATTAAGTTTGGAAAAACCTCCAAGATCATCAAGCCCAACCTTTGACCAAGCACCATCATGTCAAATAAACAACAGCACTGAGTGCCACGTCCAGTCATTTCTTGAAGACCTCCAGGGATGGGGACTACACCACCTCCCTGTGCATTCCCTTCCAATGCCTGACCACCCTTTCCATGAAGAAATTCCTCCTGATGTCCAACCTGGCACAGCTCAAGGCTGTTCCCTCTCATCCTGTCCCTGTTCCCTGGGAGCCCAGCCCGATCCCCCCCCCGGCTGCCCCCTCCTGTCAGGGAGTTGTGCAGAGCCACAAGGTCCCCCCGAGCCTCCTTTGCTCCAGGCTGAGCCCCTTTCCCAGCTCTCTCAGCTGCTCCTGGGGCTCCAGCCCCTTCCCCAGCTCTGTTACCCAAAGATGCAGCTCTGGAAACAGCCAAGGAAAGGAGAGACCTGCCTCGGTCTGTTTACATCCCCCTGTGTTCCATACACACCACCTGCATATGGAGCAGCTCCATCTGTTAATATGACATTAATGAAGGATTTATGGCCAGACCACATTCCAGCTGGAGAATTTTCTTATGTACAAGATGCTGTAATTAGGCACCACTAAGAGGCTGTAGAAGGTTTCGGAGCAGGGGTGAAAAAACCTCCTGAAATTAGGAGGTTTTTGGTCACAGGTAAATCTTTCAAAGGCTTTAGCAGAGCTCTGTGCATCATCCAGAGCTGGATCTGAACTGGGATTGGGAGTATCCAGTGAGTAAAAGAGGCATAATTCAACTATAGAGACACCTTTTCAACAAACTTCATTAACACTGACAGAAATCAACCCTGCACTGTGACTAAGAACACGTTACCAATTTTTGTAGCCAGCTTTTACCTGAAGAAATAATACAAACTTTAAAAATAAGAATCACTGATGGAAAATGAAGCTGCCTTCACCCTCATCTACTCCTGTGGGTGCTTTTTTTTAGAATACAGGTGTCCCTTTTCATCTGCGCCAAGCCTGTCAAAAATAGCAATCCCGCAGAACACCTGTGCTAACAGAGCTGGAGTACAAACCCTGTCAGTTAAAGAGATTTATGGGGGGGTTTGTGAAGCTGGGCAGGTTTTCTGTTGAGCAGCAGAGGTGGTAGTGGTCTCCTGTGCTGATGTTTATCTGTGAGCCAAGGGCTGCCAGCTCCGAGAGGCAAAGCCTCAGCAGAGTGCGGTGTCTGCTGCTGGGGACGGTGCCAGCTGGGGGGTGACACTGCCAAGCCTGGCCCGTGCTTCCTCTTCTCAATGCAGAGAGCAGGAAGCCTCTGATCCGAGCCACGAGTTTCCTCTGTGCAGCACAGGCAGGAACAGCCGTGGTCACACACACACACAGGCACAGCACAGCCTTACCAAACCCGGGTTTCATCCACTCGTGAAATACTGGGTTGAAACAGACCTGAAGAAACACGTTAAGTTTTTCTGTCCTACGTTGGAGAAGACGCCTTTTGATTTGAAGGAAAAGCAAATCTGCTGCCCACACCATTTTTACAGAGCACAGATTTTCACTGCAGGAGGTGTTTTCTGTTCATAGCACAGATACTGCTGCATGGTATGGGAAATAACTTGTGGTTCTTTCTTTTCCTGTTCCAAAAAATCTCTTCACGGTAAGGAGACACCTGGTGATGTTACAAGGCTTTGATGGGACCTGTGCTGCTGCGTTTGAAGGTGTTGACTCTCCAGCAGACAGCAGAGTGAACAGCATTTGTGTTTTGAAGGATTGGAATGAAGAAATCCCCCCAAAATCAGTGGTTTTCTTCCATTGCATTTTAGTATGAAACCTCCCAGTTCAAAAGAAAGTTTAAGGAAAGTAATTGAGGGCATATTGAAATCTCCCCGAGTGAACATTAAAGACATGCATTGGCCTGAATTTAAGATCACAGAAACATGGGAATGTTTGCTGGAAGAGAATTCTTTTGGTTTTTAGCCCAACCTCCCACTCAAAGCAGAGCTATCACCAACATCAGATTTGGTTTTGTGCAGCTGAATCTTGGAAAACACCAAGGATGGAGACTCCCCAGCCTCCCTGGGTAACCTCCTCCAGCACTACACTCCCTTCCTACCGGCTTTTTTTCCCTGAGGTTCAACCTGTGTCTCCCAAGCCACAGTTTGTGTCCTATGTTCACTCTTTGGCCTCCTCTTCTTGAGGGAACAGTGGTTAAATAAAATGTTCTGAGCCACTGGTTTATATAAATTAATATTTAAAAATTAAAAATCAACTGTATGATGGGCCAATGGGAATATTCACACCCACAGCCCTACGTTCCATTCCTTAAGAACCTTCCAGTCTCCAATGTAGTGGAGGAAATTGTGTCCCCACTGCCCCACTCAACTGAGGGTGCAGGATGCAGGGTTCCCAGCAATGTGGCCTTTTGGCCAAGTAAACAAATCCCTGTTTTCTGCAATTTAGAAATTCCTTTAACATTTGGCAGCTCTGTGAAAGTGTCCATCGTTTCCATGCTCGGAGCTGTTCCTTCAAGGCGGCAATACAGCCGTCCCAAAGGAAGAGCCATGCCCAGAGACAGGAGGAAGTGGTTACTTCCACTTCTCCAAGGATTGCATCCCACAGAAATACAATTCAGGGCAGTTCTGGTGCGATGTTCCACATCCTGGTAACGCTTGGATAAACCAGAACTAAATCATGGCCCAGCTTTGATAACCTCGAATGGCCCCTGTGAGAATAATCTCAGAATCCTTATCCTGGGAATTCCCACAGGATCATTTTCCCTAAAGACTTTTTACAGACTCTCCTCTTGGGATTTCTGATATTTCCAAAGAACTTGGTGCTGCTTCCACTGCTGCCTTTGCTGCTTTGGAAGTGGGATCCTCATGCTCATCAGGCTCAGCAGGAAAATGAGTTCAGTGTCAGCACTGCCTGAGTACCCCCTGGGGCTGCCAGGGGAGCAGTGACCTTATTTCTGGGTTATTTTCTCCTTCTGCTTCCCAGGTGGATATTCCCATTAGTGAAGGACGTGACCTCCCCTCCTGTGTCCCCCTTACTCCGTGTCACACTGGAGGCCTGGAGATGGTGCCATCTTGAATCCAAATTTAACCATTCTCCTAAAATTCACCTGCTTGCACTCAGCAGAGTTGGATGGTGTTTTCTGATAGGAAAAGATGCCACAGAAATTAATACAGCATTGGAAATTCTCCCACTTATATTCTGTATTCCTACAGGGAATGATAAATACACAGTGTATAAGGATATACCCTTGGAATTGCCTGCTTCAATTTCTTGGATGAGCTGCTTTTTCACCTTAATTAGCACAGCTGGGTCTGGTTCCTTTCAAGACTTACTGAAAATTAATCTCAGCTGAGGCAATTTCTGTTCAATTCCTTCAATAGAGGCCAAGGTGCATCCCCAGTCCTGGTTTCCAGCATGGAGATGTTGGAATTGGTCATTCCACTACACTGTTCTTTCCTAATGAAGTGGCTCCCTGGGTTTTAATTAGTCTGGACAGCGAGACAGAAAGGGTTGGAAGGTGGTAGGCAAGGGATGGAGGTGGGGAGATGAGGAAAACAAGAGGCATGAGAGGGAAAGAGGCAGTGCTGGGAAAAGACAGAAGGAAGGATTTCCATAATGTAAAATCCAGTATTCCTTAAAAATATTCTACCCTTCGGAGTACTCTGGAGAGCTTAGAGCTCCTTCCAATGCCTAAAGGGGCTCCAAGAGAGCTGGAGAGAGACTTTGGACAAGGGGTAGAGGGACAGGACACAGGGAATGGCTTCCCATTGCCAGAGGGCAGGGCCTGATGGGATGTTGGGCAAGAATTGCTCCTTGTGAGGGTGGGGAAACCCTGGCACAGGGTGCCCAGAGAAGCTGCCCCATCCCTGGAAGTGTCCAAGGCCAGGCTGGGTGGGGTTTGAGCAACCATTCCATGATTCAGAGATCCATTCTGGGCAAGTCACTGCAGCCATGAGGGCTGAGGGCAGTTGCACAGCTCTGTTTATCCTCAGGAAGTGCTCTCAAGCTGAGCACATCCCTGTCTCCTTGCATTCCTGTCTGTCTGAGGAACACTGACATTTTCAATTTGAAAACAGAAAAAAAGGAGCAAAATCCTTTGCCATGCCTGGAAGTGAAGGTTCGGGCACAGCAGAGTCACAATTTACTTTTTTTTTTTTTAACAGGGAGCCGATACAAGAAAGAGCATGAAAGGGTGTGGGCCTTTTATCTGCAAAAGGCAAAGACCTCTCCAAGGGTGGGGTTCCCAAGAGAGGGATTGCTCAGCCCTGGAGCTGCCGAGGGCTGCAGAGGCTGCAGGAAGCCTGCCCGATCCTGCCTGTCCGTGTGCTTCCCAGCCTCAGCAGGCTCCTGGACTTGTGCTCTTGGCTAGGGACAGGCAGGGACTGGGGAATATTCCACACAAAATCCTGGCCAGGAGGACAGCAGCAGTCTGGACTGCTGGAAGGATGTGGGCAGCTCCAGAGCGCTGGGAAGCTTGGAGTGCTGACATCCAGAGTCAGGCTGACCCTGGAGATGGATGTGCTGATCCAACCCCTCATTCCCTCTGCTCAGACTGCATTTCAGGCCTTTGCTGCTCCCCTCTGATCTGGAGATAATCCCAGACTGGTTTGGATTCAAGAGGACCTTACAGAGCATCCCATCCCACCCCTTCCACTGTCCCAGGTTGCTCCAAGCCCCATCCAAGCTGGCCTTGGACCCTGCTAGGGATCCAGGGGCAGCCACAGCTTCTCTGGGCACCCTGTGCCAGGGCCTCCCCACCCTCACAGGGAACAATTTCCTCCTAATATTTAATTTAATGTAATGCCAAGGGACACTCTTGATCCATGAGCAGCATCATTCCTTTGGGATCCATGAACCAAAGGAGACGGAAGGCCAGAGGGATGGGGATGCCAAGAAGTCTTCTTGCAGGAATGATGCCTAAATCCACACATTTGTGGTGTTTTTCCTGCAACCCCCCCTTTCAGAGAATTTTCTAGAAGAGAATTCTCTAGAGCTCAAATGCCCTCATCAAAAAATCCAAGCCTCACTTCTTTTCCCAGTTTTTCCAGAATAATTTCAACTCAAAAATTAAAACAACCCCCCGGGAAAGTACTGTGTGGAACAAAAAGGCCAAAGGGAAGTGAAAGCAGAGGAGAGATGAAATTTGTGCTCTCAGGCTTTGTATTTTGGGAAAGTGCTTGTTGGCGAGGGGCAGGGCAGGGCAGGGGACCTTGCTGGGAGGGCTGACTCAAATTCTGCTGCTGGTATCAAATCCTGGAACTCAGTACAACATTTACATGGATCATTTTCCACTGCACTTCAGAAATAACTGGGGCTTACATAATTAGGGGATTTTGCAGAAGTAAATGTGAACCAGGAAGAGAATAAAGAGAATAAAAGGCTGTGGCTTCCCAAATATCATTCTTTTGTCCCCATTCATGCCTCAGCTTTCCCACAAAGTGCCCTTTCTTCTCCATCTCCTCCTTCACAGGTAATACCACCTGCTTTGGAGCATGAATTCTTAGGACAGAAGAAAAGCTGCATTGTTCAATATCTTCCTCCTCTGAGTTATGCCAGTGGCACCTATTTTGACAGAGTCTTCATAGTTTCCTCATATCTGACTAATTAGAGCTGATGAAAGCTATGATTCATTAAAAAAACACGGATAATCATCTGAGCAAATCCAACCTCCATCTTCAAATGCGGCTGAATGGTCTTAAATACCCATCAAACCTCAAAGAAATTATTTAATCTCAAGGCTCCATCTTGTGGCAAAGTAAAGCAAAGTCACTGATTGAGAAATTAATATTTGTTCCTCCTGAATATTTGTTTTCCCTTAATATTTGTTCTTCCTTAATTTCCTCTGCATCTTCTTTAATAACCTCATGGATGTGTTTGCTCACGTACAAGAAAAGTTTAATTTAATGCCCTTGAAAACCTAGAGCAGCACTCAGAGCTGTGGCAATTCTGAAATATCCCGAGTTTCCCAAATTTCTCAGTGTCCATGTCCAATATGATGGTGCTTGGGTGTATTTGTATTAACAATCTCTTGGAAAATGGGTAGGATTTGGCATTAATTTTTGGCTGGACTCTCTCATGGATCTTCTTTAATTCCTTCATTCCAAATAGCACCAATGGTGTGAAGCAGAGAAGTGTTATGATTACAAGAATGATTTTTCCTCAGTTAGAAATTCTGATTAAAAAGATGGTTTACAAGGGACAAAGGCTTACCTGGTGTTTGATCAGGTAATTAAAAAATCATTAAGGTTAGAAAAGACCTCCAAGATCATCAAGTCCAACCTTCAATCCAATCCCACCACTAAACCCCATCACCTGCTTGAGTTTAGAACGCTTCCAGGGATGGGGACTCCACCACCTCCCTGGGCAGCACTTCCCGTGCCTGACCATTCTTCCAGGGAAGAAATTCTTCCTGATGTCCAACCTGACCCTCCCCTGGCCCAGCCTGAGGCCGTTCCCTCTCCTCCTGTCCCTGTTCCCTGGGAGCAGAGCCCCATCCACCCCGGCTGTCCCCTCCTGTCAGGGAGTTGTGCAGAGCCACAAGGTGCCCCCTGAGCCTCCTTTGCTCCAGGCTGAGCCCCTTTCCCAGCTCCCTCAGCCGCTCCTGGTGCTCCAGCCCCTTCCCAGCTCCATTCCCTGCCCTGGACACGCTCCAGCCCCTGAATCCTCTGTCCCCAAGGCTGTGTCCCTCGCCCTGGAGTGGGACAGGCAGCCCTGGCCTGGCCTGATAAAGCCCGGGGCTGGGCAGGAAGGGGAGCAGCTGCTCCTTATCTGCCTTCCTGCAGCTCCCCCGGCGCGTCAGTTTGTTTTTATTATTATTATTATTTTGATAAATATGACATAAAGCTGGTTTTTAGCAAGCAGGAGCTGCTGAGCTCCCGGGAGGGTGTCCTGGGCAGGAGAAAAAGCACCTATGGGTGCTCCCTGCCTGCCCATCCCCATCCAGCCAGGGGTCTCTGGGCAAAGGGAGCAGCTCCTGGGTCGGGCTGTTCCAGCTGGTAGTTTTATCCTGGGACATTTTTTACAAGGGCAAGGGATGACAGGACACAGGGAATGGCTTCCCACTGCCAGGGGACAGGGTTAGAGGGGATATTGGGAAGGAATTCTCCCCTGTGAGGGAGGTGAGGCCCTAGCACAGGGTGCACAGAGAAGCTGTGGCTGCCCTTGGATCCTTGGAAGTGCCAAGGCCAGGTTGGATGCATCCTGGTATAGGGATAGTGTGGCATGAGATGATCTGTAAGGTTCTTTCCAACCCAAACCCTCCTATGATTCCATGATGAAAATGATTGTTTCTCTTTAGTGTCCCAGGGAGCAAGGCATCATCTCCCAAATAATTTCTCAGGTCCCCATGTTGGATATCTCACTGATAACAGCTCCCAGCCTGCTTATCAGCAGAGCACCAACATTCCTGCCTTCCCGTGCCCACCTGGGCTGGCCTCTGTGAAGGCTTTTACCTTTGCTAATCACGTGGAGAGCAATTGCCATTTGAGGGGGGGTAACTGGAGTGCTTCAGGAGCATTTAACAATTGGAATATCATTCTGCTCCATGGCTTTTTATTTCTTCCTGTTCCAGCTACAGTGTCATTCCTTAATGAGTGCAGCATGGGCTGGGATTAGGTTTAAAGCTGTATTTTCCTGTCGCTGTTCCCTACATGTTGGTCACACCCCTAATGATCTTCCTAGGAAATATTTACTTTGAGGAGTTTGCTTCTAAGTCCTCCAAGTGATCAAAACCAGGCAAGGCATGGCTTGCTCTCCTATGACTTCAGTTTTTCCTGGAAAGAAATGGGAACAAAAAAAAAAAAATCAAAAAAAAAAATCCCTACTTCCAAAATTAATGCAAATCAGCTTGAAAATCATCTTGTCCCAATAAATGAACACTCCGTTCTTTCTCGAGCAGGCTAATACTGGCTTCTAAGGGAAGAGAAACTCTGGGAAGAATGAGCACTTGTTGGCAGGATGGGCCTTCTGTGAGTGGCCCTGGTGAGAAATCCCAGCCAGGGGTGCCAGGATCGCTCTGGAGCTGAAGTTTGGGATGCACTTTGGGGAAATCAGCAGCCTGGTGGCTGCTGACTGGGATACTGCCACGTCCAGTCCTTCCTTGGACACTCCACCAGCAACCTGAGCAGCCTCCTGGGATGCCTGACCAGCCTTTCCATGGAGAAATTCCTCCTGAAGTTCCAGAGGATGCTGCACTGAGCCTTTCAAGAGACCCCTCTGCTCTTTGCAATGTATTTGCAGTTTAATTCTGTCTGATTGTCAATAAACCCACAGGACATAATTACACCCCAAAATTCCCCAGACTTGAAAGCCTGACCGTCCCTCCCTTGTTCTCCACGAGCTGTAACTCAATGCAAACCCCTCTGTCTCTCTCCATTTTCCAGTTCTTTCATTCATTCCTGCTGAGTAATTAAAAATGGCTTCTAAATAAACAGCGGGGATGATTTCCGAAATGTTCTGTATTTCCTTGCAGGGCTGGGACTTCTGTCATTGGCCCTCTTAAGTGGTTTTGAAAGATTGTATACAGGTTCCTTTTACAATGTATTTGAAGTTTGTAATCCTGCTTAAACACACAAAAATAGGAAGGATTAACAAACTGCCACGCTGAGGCCAAAAGAAGACAGAGCTAAAAGCAATCAAGGAGCAGCCTATCAGATCCATGAAATAAATTGGGGGAAAAGTGGAAAACTGTCAACAAAAATAATATGTTATGGATCCTCAAGCCTTTGTGTTTATGCTAGAGGAAGCCTAAAATAATCTGTGGTTTCTGATGCTTGATTTAGTTTTCCACAAGCCTAATTAACAGCAGATTAAGTTTGCTGCCACTATAGGTTATTGCTTAGACTGACAAATCCTGGCTGTTTATTTGTTTCTTAAAAAAAAATGACTGGAGGCAATAACAGCATGACACAGTCAATAAGGGTGAAAACAATGCTGTAATATTCATTTTTAGAAACTTCATCTTCAGGAGAAACCCCCTTGACTTTCTGTATTAAATTCTGGCCCCAGAGTCTTTACAAAGGGAAAAATCCCATTGATTAATTGTCCAACTGATTTAAGATAGAGCCCTGTGAATTTAAGCTAAAAATTATGGATTTGCTGCAGTAGATGGGCTTTTCCAGATGTTTCAAGCAACCCACATGCTCAGGGGCTTGGCCAGGTGTGGGCCAGGGGCTCATGGGGTGGAGCTGAACAAGGCAGAGACTCAGAAAGAGAAAATCCCTCTGTTGGAATTGACCCCTAGGATAGATTATTTCTACAGAAAACATCCCAGAGTGGCATCAGCCATTCTGAGACCCTGTCAGCACAAATGTCATGACATCAGGATTGAACCCAGTACCCAGAAACAGGGATAGGACATTGGGAATGGCTTCCCACTGCCAGAGGGCTGGGTCAGATGTGATTTTGGGAAGGAATTCCTCCCTGAGAGGGTGGGGAGGCCCTGGCACAGAGTGTCCAGAGCAGCTGTGGCCACCCCTGGATCTCTGGAAGTGTCCAAGGCCAGGCTGGAAAACTTGGAGCAACCTGGTCTGGTGGCCCTCTGATGCTTTTGGGGGCTGCACTGGGCTCAGGGCAGGTCCTCACCCGCCAAAGAAATCACCCAGGCTGAGGGAACAGATTCTCTTGGGATGACTGAAATGTGGACACACAAATATGGATTTTCCTTCAAGGCAGAGCCAGCACAGCTGAAGTTTTCATCCTTGAATCTTCATCTCCCTCCGAAGCAAAACCCTAAATCCCCTTGTCTTGGTGCTGACCTGAACCCGGATTATTCCTGGGCAGGCTGAACAGAAGATGTGCCTGTTCCGTGACACAGCTGGGAGAGAAGCAGGAATTCCAAAAGCAGCCCAAATGTCTGATGGTAAGAGGCAAATATCAGCATCTGTGGCTTCCTGTCCTTCTGTGCTCTCTCATGACCCCCTGACAGCAGCAGCTCATGGAGTGTGACCCTGGCTGAGAGGAGCAGAGCCACGGGACAGCTCCCACCTTTCCTGCTGCCCAGGAGGTGTGGAGGTGACACCTTGGATCCTCCAAGCATTGTCAGGGGTTGAGCTTTTGATGGGATACCCTTCTTTTTTGGACTAGGGTGAAAGAGCAGAGGAGGCTGCTGTTCTGCTAAAGTTCTTTATTCCATAAAGTTTATGGAAGTTAAGTTTATTCCATAGTTTTCCAAAGGCAGAGTTTCAAGGGGGTACATGATAAGGCCAAGCAGCAACAGCAGCAGCAGGCAAACAGCAGGCAGAGAACAGCTTCTTCTTCTAATTCTAATTTCAATTAATTAATTTTTATTACAGAAATGTGGATTATATTTGTTAATTGACTAATAAGATTAATACACAATTCTAGTTCTTCTTTTCTTAACCTATCTTGGTCTAATTTTAACAGTTATAAATCTTACACAAGCATTACACAGGTATTACACAGATCTGTGTGTACAGTTTCTATCAGCTCTTATTGTTTATGTGAGCACTCTGTCTAAAAAATGGGAACAGAACAGTTCTATCTATGTGTTGTCTAAAGTCAAGAAATTCTATGAATAGATAACAGTGCTGCAATAAAATCTGTGTTTTTTAAAAGGACTTCCCCCCACCCCTACATTTCTGTGCCAAACTGATTTGTGCCCGGGGCAGCCCCAGGCTCACTCTGGTGCCACCATCCTGCCCCAGCCACCTGAGCAGAAAATACGGGAATTTCACCAAATGGAAGTAAAAGGATGAAAAGTTCTCTTTTCTTCAAACATTTCTCTAAAAACCTCCCTGAAAAAAGCTCTCTCTGTGTTAAAGGTGCACTTGGGGAGCAGTTTTCCAGCACTGCAGTTCATCATGCCCTGAAATATTGTTAATTTGGGTGTTTAGTGAGTCCGACAGGCCCGGGCTGCAGAGCCATTTGGATTCAATCACGCACTTCCATCGCTCCTCAGCCCGGATTCCTCAACCAACTGCGCGAGGATTTATCGTTTGCGAGCTGGAAGTGAATTACTCCGGGTAACCCAATCCCGGGAGAGGCCGGGCAGGAGTGATGCCTTTCCAGGGCTGGGATGCGGTCCGGGCTGTGTCCACAGATGCCTCCCTGTCCTGGAGGTTTAAATCACGCCCAGTGCAACTCGCATTAAAAGAGGAGGGTGATAGTTCAGGAATGGCTTTCCCAGGGAAATGAGCGATGTCCTGAGCGGGTGCAGCGGAGCTTTTCCCTCAAATTTATGTCCTTGGAAGCTGGGTTTTCCTGCTCTTTGCCCTTCCCCTTGGCTCCTAAGCCGCTCTCCGTGGCCGCGTCACAGCAATTCCCCTCCTTTCCAGCTGCCGCATCCCGGCCCGGAGCGGAGCACGCGGCTCCCGCTGCTTCCCGTGCCGGGAGATGTGAGGCTGCTGCAGCTCGGGCACAGCTCAGAGGACACGGCAACCTCCAAATCCCACCCAAATCTGTGCTCTGGAAAGCCCATCTCCTCCGGCTGCCTCTGCTGAACATGGAATGTTTTGGTTCAGCTGAGCCATAGAATCCCAGGGGTTTCCCTGGATGTAAATCCCATCCCATCTGCCGCGGAGGGCAGGGCCGCTCGGTGCAGGGGCAGTCCCCACTTCCCCACTTGCTTTCATCTTTCCCCACTTCCTTTCCTTTTTCCCCGTTTCCCTTTCCCCATTTCCCTTTTTCCTCTTTCTTTATTTTTCCCTCACTTCTCTCTACCCAATTCCTTTATTTCCCTGCTTTTCGCTTTCCCCATTTCTTTTCTTCCCCCTGCTTCCCTTTCCTTACTTCCTCCTTCTTTCCTGTTTCCCTTTTCCCATTTCCTTTCTTTCCCCCCGTTTCCCTTTCCCAGCTTCCTTCCTTTCCCCCATTTCCCTTTCCCCACTTTCTTTTTCTCCACTTTCCTCTGCCCATTTTCTTTATTTTCCCCCCCTTTCCCTTTCCCCATTTCCTTTCTTCCTCCCCCCACCCTTTCCTTTCTTTGCTTCCCTTCCTTTTCCCTCATTTCCCTTTCCCTGTGGAGCAGCGAGGTTGGAGCAGCTGATCCCAGCGGGGTCCCTTCCATGCGGCCGAGGTCGGGATGTGCCCCCGGGCTTCTCCCATCACCTCGGAGCTCCCCCCCGTGCTGTCACTTGTGCCAGGGCTTTGCCACGAGGTGGCTTTAAGCTAAAGGGGATTTGGGGGATATTCAGCTAAATCCTAAATCCAGGTTCCTTCTTCTGCTAATCCCTCTCAGTCTTATCCCTGGATCACGGTGCCTGAGAGTGGGATTCAGGTACTTGTGAGCATCAGGAGGTCAGCGATTCCTCAGGTAAAGCTGTGTTCCAGAGTGTGGGACTTGATGGGATCACATCCCATGGATTTTCCATTCCTACAGCTCTCCCAAGCCCGTGTCACTTGGTCCCTGCCACCCATCCCACAGAACAATCCTTGTGCTCAGCCTTTTTCTGTTAATTGCCATGGAAATTTGATAATTTCATCCTAAAGGAGAGTTGAGGAAAACTCAGGAAGAGCTCCGATTACTGAAAACTGGAAAAAATTAATCTTGATTAAAGCACTTCCCCCAGGAAAATCGGGACCTCCTGAACCCAGCCAAGGGTTGATTGCTCTCCGAGCTGGGATGTGCCCACTTTGTCCCAAACACCTTGGAAAAAGGAGGAAAATTCCCTCCAGAGGTGAAATTTAGTGGCCTCTTGGCTTCATCCTGCTCAGGGAAAGTGCCAAAAGAGGGACATTTCCCTCCCAAAGTGGTCCCGTCAGCACCCACCAGGCTTCCCAGGAGATGAAATCAGGATGGGGCAGTGCCAACAGAAGGAGAAAAGAGGAAATGGACCCTGTTTGTTTGGCATTGGAGAGATGAGGAGGGAAAAGTCCTTTCCCAAAGCCAGCACAGGGTGGATGTGGTGTGTTCTGGCAGGCTGATCCCAGTGAGGGAAAGGAGAACTGGGACAGGAAGGGCTAAATCTGGAATTTGAATTGAAGACCAAACCGCTTCTTTTATTTTCTTTTCTTCTTACTTTCTCTTATTTCAATCCATTTTAAATTGGTCAATTTTTCATTTTCATTTTAATTCTATTTATTTTAACTTTTATTTCATTTGTTGGCTAGCTGCTATTTATTTGAATTTCTTTTAATTTAATTTTTTTATTTGATTCATTTTGATTTTTAGTTTTCTCAGTAACCTCTCTCCACGTGGATTTTGCTATTCAGCACCATGACCTGGTTCCTACTGAAAACGCTCAAAGGAGAAGATGAAGTCCAGCTGCTGCCTATCCCAGGCAGTTCCTGTTATCCAACTCATCCAGCACCTCTCCAGCTTGGATCCCTCTGGCTGCTTCCCACAGGAAGCGGAGCCAGGAGGGATTTAAAGCCATGCAGAGATGTCACTTGGAGATGTGGGTTAGTGGTGGCCTTGGCAGTGCTGGGGACAGCTGGGGACACCACCACTGCCCTGGGAGCCTGTCCCAGGGAAGGACAATCCTTCGGGTGGAGAAATTTTCCCTCCTATCCAACCGAACCTCCCCTGGAGCAACTTGAGGCTGTTTCCTCCTGTCTTTGATGTGACCTGGGAGGAGAGGCCAACAACCAGCAGGAGGTTGTGGAGATCCCAGAATCCATGAGGTTGGAAAAGACCTCCAAGATTGAGTCCCCAGCCAGCCCAGAGCCCTGAGTGCCACATCCAGGAAGTAAAATCCATCCCCTCTTCACATCCATGACGTGGCTGATGCTCCACACTTGGCCCTCAAGCTGTCCCATCTCTCTGGCACCTTCCCACCCTCATCCCACCGCTCCCACTCACCCTAAAGGACTCTGGGGGGGCTCCCCTGGACCTCATTATCCCATTGACAGCAGTCCATATCTCCCTGGCCAGGAATGTATTTACTCCTGGGCACATAAGAAATTCATTTCCCAAATTGAATTATCTGCCTCGGGAGATTGGGGGTTTTGATTGTGTCGCTGCACTTCGGAGAGCGACTGAAAATTGATAAAAGCCAGATGGGAAGCGGAAACAGTCATTTCATGACTCCTTAAACGTTTCACTTGGTTAACCCTTGGATTGCACCGGCCTTGGAGTCGGGCTGGAGTGTGGAAGCAATTTGTTGGGGAGTTCTCGGGATGCAAAGTGGGCTGGGAGTGCTCACCAGGGAAAGGAGTCTCTGTAAAGGAGAAAAAAAGATTTAGGACAGAGATGTTTCCCTGTGGGAGTTGTTCAGCCAGAAGAATTCTGAAAGAATGGGACAAAATCCCAGCTGAAGGGTGTTTGGGTCCGGGGGATGTTCCCAAAGGTGTGGGATGAGCAGTAAATCCCTCAGGCAGCCCTGGGTGTGAGGAAGGCAAAGCCCAGAGTGCAAATGCCCAGCAGAGGCCGGGGAGAGGAGTTTCTTTCCTTTGGGTGTGCTTCAATCAGCAGAAAATCAGGGAAGAGAGGAAGCACATGAGGCAGGAATGGTTTTCCAGGCTGCTGGTTCTTGGGAGCACAACTCTGGCACTGTGGATGGTGCTGGGAAGACTCCCCAGCACCTGTGAATAGAGCAAACCCAGAGACTCACTTTATTCCCCTGATCTGTCCTTTAAATTGACCTTTTATAGGATTTTTGTATCATTTTTATAGGATTATTTTCCACTGGAGCGTTTTCCCTGTACTCCCACGGACCACACATGGCACAAATTCCCATCTCAGGAATGAGCCCAGCAGGACTCAGCCCTAAACCCAAACCTTTCCAAGATATCTGCCAGCACAATTAAAACCCTCAAATTCCCTAATAATTAAGGAAGAACATGACACGAGCAGCCCATCTTTGGGATCTGCAGCTGGAGCAGGGAACGGATTCCGGGGCACATCTGCATCGAATCCCAGCTCCGGCTCTGGGAGCAATAACCTCGCAGGTGCTGGGCTGGGATGTCTCCCTTCATCCCAAATCCTCCCCAGATCCTTTCCCTCCATGAGAAGCCTCCCAAATGAAATTGCCTTTAATTGGTTTAGGGTTCTGCTCCCGCCGCTGTCGCATCTTGGGAGCTGGAAAAGGCTCTGGCCTGGAATTCTTTATGATCTCGGTTTCCATTTCGTTCATACTTTCCACGTTGGTTTCCTGTTTTCCTGTTGCCAAAAACCCATTTCGGCAAATAGGAAAATTATTTCACATTCCAAGTGTTGGAAGCCATTGTTTCAGCACAGAAATCTGGGGAAAGCTGATGCTTCTTTATCAGCAGACCCTGTGGTGATCCTTGTTTTCCCAGAAGATGGGATTTTTATCCCAAATTATTGGCACAGGGAGGGAGCCCGATGCTCACGTTCCTCCCTGGATTTTGGATCCAGAACTCCAATATCAGGGGTTGATATGTTTTAGATCCCACCAAAAGTGGGGTTTCTATTTTTATCAGCTCCAAAATATTTCCTCATAGAGCAAAACTAACAGGGAAGCTGGAAAAGGGCAGGGAAAGGGCTCTGGGATCGGAAAGTCTCGCTCTGCTGGAGCTGTTCCTTCAGGAGAAAAAAATCTGTGGTGTTGGGAAAGGCCATGAAAGGAAAAATCCTTTAACTGGGGCACAAAGCCAAGGGGACTCCTCCAGGTCCACATGTCCCATCCTGACCCTTTTCCATGTTTTTAAGCCATTTTCCTGCCCGTGCCAGGACCCTTCCTGCTCCGCAGTCCCGTGGATGCAAACATGGGAAGGAAGAGCCTGAAGTTCCCAAAAGCTGCTGCTTCAAACTCAGAGGGATGTTGGGATTATTTTAATAACACCCATCATAAATTATAATAGCCAATAGTCCCGTTGGGATGGTTTTCCCTGGGGAGATGCTGGTGGAGCAGCTCATGGGTGTCAGATCCCTGGGAAATAAAAAATAATGGATTTCCAAATTCTCCCAGGTCAGCCTGGATCAGGTCAGGGATTGGAGAAAACCAACATTTTCATTTAGCTGAATTTTTTTAAAATATAGGAAAAAGGGGAAATTATTTAAATTCCCTCAGGAGCAGCCACGAACCATCATTGGAAGGAAAAAAGAAATATATTGCTGGGAAAGAGAAAGGTGGGATATTCCAGGAATATTTCACATGGGAATACTCAGCTGGGGCTCTTTGGGAGAGGGCAGAGAGAGATTCCCTTCTCCTGCCCTTTGGAGCGGGGATTTGGATCCACAAGGAAAACAAAAAGGAGGAAATCAGAGCTTTCCAAAGCCGTGTCCCTCGGATCTCCTGGCTCCGTGCAGCTCCAGGAAGGTGGGAATTGGGTTTGCAGTGGATGAAGCAATTCCTGCCAGGATGGGGGGAGAATCGGCTGCAGAGTAAGGGAAATAAAATAAAATAAAATAAAATAAAATAAAATAAAATAAAAT
>VXAC01008003.1:173878-192376 GCA_013399225.1 Rhipidura dahli | reverse complement strand
GAATAGAATAGAATAGAATAGAATAGAATAGAATAGAATAGAATAGAATAGAATAGAATAGAATATGCAAAGGAAAATTAAAGAAAAATGTACAATAAAATAAAATAATAAAATAAAAATAAATTCAGTAGATTAACTATCCTAAAATAACATAAAATAAAGAAATGTAATTAATTACCAAATCAAGGAGCAAGTGATGGACTTTGCTGGTCAGACAGATCCTAAAAATATAATATTAATATTTAAGGCTGATTTGTGCCAGGTCCAACTCAAAACTGATGCTCCTTCCTCTCCTCCGGCCGATTGCAATGATCAGCTTCAATTACAGTCCTCAAAACAATCAATAAAATGATCAGAAAAAACAGTCAATAATATGATCAGGAAAAATGATAATTAAGACTCAGAGAAAATTTAGAGGAAAAGACAGAGAAAGCCCCGGGTGATCCCAGGGTGTTTCCAGGGTAATTTTTGTCTGAATGATTAAATGGAATGGAGTTAATTCAGATTCACACTGGGAAGTGCAGAGTCAGGAAGAAAAGGAGAGAAAAAAAGGATAGGGAGAGGGAGAAAAGTGGAATCATTTTAATTAAAAAGAGAAGAATTATCTAGAAATGTTCCCACAATATGGATGCATTTTAGGAAAAATCTGGGAAGTTACGATCACCGTTTTTATCCCAGGATACTCCTGGTAATTACTGCCAGAGGAATTGCATGAACAAGTAATTTTATACAAATATTCTTGTTTAACATAAAACCAATGAAAATTGATGGTTTAAAAAAAAAACCCCAGACGGGTGATTTTAAAAGAATTATTTTATTGAATTTTGATTGAGGGAAGGAGGGGGAAGGGGAGAACTGAGCTCTCCCAGCCCCATCCGAGCTCCCTGGGCTGCTGCAGCTTCACTCATCCCCCAGGATCATCGTTCCCTGGCTGCAGCCACATCCGTGTGCCTGTAAAAGAGCTAAACCACTCACTTGGGAATTAAATCAGGAATATTTCCTTTCCCTTTGGCTTTTTATTACGTGGCTTCAAACACATCATTGAAAAGCGGGATCATGTTAATGATGATTTTCTAAAATGTGAATTAAATTATAACCGTAGTTACACAAACCCTGGGAGCCAGCAGCTCTTCGAGGTGAACATTTCTCCTTCACACTCCAGGAAATTTATTCATTTTCTGTATTTTCCAGTAAAACACAGCACAGAAACTGGGAAGGAGCCTGAGGTCTGTCCCTGCTTTTTGTCACCGTGAGAGGGGTCAGCAGCTCCAGCCCCATCCCAATCCCAATGCCAGCAATGCCACTGGCACTGCTGGGAATAATTTTGTTCAAGATTAGAAATCACAGGTCTATTTATTAGGGAAATCTGTATAAAATATTTTCCTTTTAGGAAAATAAAAGAGAGATAAAATTACTCCCTTTCACCCTGCTGGAGTTTCAGAGGAAATTCCATGTTCCCACTTGAGAGCATCCACAAGAGAGAACAGGGAGGGAGAAACCATAAAAATAAATAACCCCAGCGTGGTGCTGCCTCCCCTGGGATGAGCGGGATGGGATGGGATGGGATGGGATGGGATGGGATGGGATGGGATGCACACGCTGCCTTTGGGATTCACTGGAAAATTGTATTTTCTCGAAAACAGTGAACCAGAGGATTTTATATTTCCATCGAG
Source organism: Rhipidura dahli (assembly GCA_013399225.1). Lineage (NCBI taxonomy): Eukaryota > Metazoa > Chordata > Aves > Passeriformes > Rhipiduridae > Rhipidura > Rhipidura dahli. Next base: position 190,703 of record VXAC01008003.1, on the reverse strand, counting down.
CATCCCAAGAAACCGGGAGCGGACCGAACGTCTGATCCAGGGGAACGTGTGGGATGCTGCAGGGAAATAAATCGGCTTCTGGCAGGACCGGGAGGCTGAGGAAAAGCAGGGACTCGCCTCCAGATGGCAGGAGGGACGCTTGGATCGGCTGCGGGCTGGGGGGGAAACCTCCGCGCTCCCATGTGCGTGGGGCTGGTACCACCCGACAGCCCGGGGTCAGCACCCCCAAATCTCGGGGTCAGCACCCCCAAATNGGATGACTGGGATGTGTGGAATGTGTGGGATGAGCGGGATGGGATGGGATGGGATGGGATGGGATGGGATGGGATGGGATGCACACGCTGCCTTTGGGATTCACTGGAAAATTGTATTTTCTCGAAAACAGTGAACCAGAGGATTTTATATTTCCATCGAGCATCCCAAGAAACCGGGAGCGGACCGAACGTCTGATCCAGGGGAACGTGTGGGATGCTGCAGGGAAATAAATCGGCTTCTGGCAGGACCGGGAGGCTGAGGAAAAGCAGGGACTCGCCTCCAGATGGCAGGAGGGACGCTTGGATCGGCTGCGGGCTGGGGGGGAAACCTCCGCGCTCCCATGTGCGTGGGGCTGGTACCACCCGACAGCCCGGGGTCAGCACCCCCAAATCTCGGGGTCAGCACCCCCAAATCCCAGTGTTAATATCCCCCAAACCCCAGTGTTAATATCCCCCAAACCCCAGTGTTAATATCCTACAAATCCCAGTGTTAAAGTCCCCCAAACCCCAGCGCTTCCAGCCCCAAATCCCAGTGTCAGCATCCCTAAACCCCAGTGTTAATATCCTACAAATCCCAGTGTTAAAGTCCCCCAAATCCCAGTGTCAGCATCCCCAAATCCCTGTGTTATCACCCCCAAGCCTCTGAATCACCATGCCCCAAAATCCCAGTGTTAGCACCCCAAAATCCCAGTGTTAGCACCCCAAACCCCTGTATTAACATCCCCACATCCCAGTGCCAGCACCCACAGCTTGGAAAAGCCCCTGAGATCCCCAGAGTCCATCCCAGCGCTGCCCAGGCCACCACTGCCCTGTGTCCCCCAGTGCTGCACCCACATGGATTTTGAAGCCCTCCAGGGATGGGGACTCCACCCCTGCCCTGGGCAGCTGTGCCNTAATATCCTACAAATCCCAGTGTTAAAGTCCCCCAAACCCCAGCGCTTCCAGCCCCAAATCCCAGTGTCAGCATCCCTAAACCCCAGTGTAATATCCTACAAATCCCAGTGTTAAAGTGCCCCAAATCCCAGTGTCAGCATCCCCAAATCCCTGTGTTATCACCCCCAAGCCTCTGAATCACCATGCCCCAAAATCCCAGTGTTAGCACCCCAAAATCCCAGTGTTAGCACCCCAAACCCCTGTATTAACATCCCCACATCCCAGTGCCAGCACCCACAGCTTGGAAAAGCCCCTGAGATCCCCAGAGTCCATCCCAGCGCTGCCCAGGCCACCACTGCCCTGTGTCCCCCAGTGCTGCACCCACATGGATTTTGAAGCCCTCCAGGGATGGGGACTCCACCCCTGCCCTGGGCAGCTGTGCCAGGGCTGGACAGCCCTTTTCCTGAAGAAATTTTTCTTAATATCCCTTCTAAAGCTCTGTGTTCTTCCAGGGAACAGGATCTGGATGCTGATGTTGAATATCAAGCTGTGAAGGGAAGAGGATTTTGGAAGTGAATTAATTAATAGGGGATGAGGGGAACCCCATTATTAAAAAGCCTCTTTCACCCAGCCCCCGGTGCCAAATGAAGGAGGTGAAGCTGCTTTTTGTGGGGTGGCTCATGCAGGAAGCTAAACTTGAACTTAAACTGGCAGAGGGCAGGGTTAGATGGGACTTTGGGAAGAAATTCCTGCCAGTGAGGGTGGGGAGGCCCTGGCACAGGGTGCCCAGAGAAGTTGTGGCCACCCCTGGATCCCTGGAAGTGTCCAAGGCCAGGCTGGACGGGGCTTGGAGCACTCTGAGATAGTGGAAGGTGTCCAAGGTTTGGAACTGGATGGGATTTACAGTCATTCCCAGCCCAAACCATCCTGGGATTTTATCTGGGAGCAGATCCGGGTGCCCAGGCAAAACTGAGTCACATTTGCACAACTGTTTGCCAGGGAAGCAAATTGCACACGACAAGGGTTCAGATCCAGTTTATGGCTGAGGGGAAAAAAAGACAAAATAAACACCTCCTGCATGGGAAGGGTTCACTTCAGATCTGAGAAACTCCAAACTGAGCAGCTTGACGAGCGTTGGCTTCCTGGTGTCCAGAATCCCGACGCTGACCTCTCCAGGAGCTGATTTGACCATGAGGGATGGAGGAACCGCTAATCCCCACTCATCCCACATCCTCTCCCATCGGAAGGCCCGGCCTGGGAGTGTTGTCTCATTTGTTATTAATCACATCCATGGTGTGCACCCAGGCTGAGCCTCATTCCATGTGTCCGGTGTTTGGGCATCGTGTGCCACGGCCCATCTGGGCCTCGTTTGAAGCCCCTCGCAGTCACAGGGGTCCATGTGCAACTGATAAAGGCCAATTTGGGGTGGCTGCAAGGGGGGGGCACCCCTCTCTGAGCCCATCCAAGAAGGACGCCCTATATGTTTTGGAAGTGCTAAACTCCAGGGAAATTACTTCATCCAAACCCGCTCCAGACCCCAGTAATGAAGGCTGTGATGTAGCCAGTGTTCACCCATGTTGACTTTACAGTACTGGAATTAATCCATGTGCATTGCAGCTCGGTGAAATCATTTCCAGCCCGTAGCAGCTCCGGGGCTGACTTCATCCTTGCAGCCCCAGATGCAGATCCTCGGAGTTGGGGAAATCAGGGAGAGGCTGCTCCCTGTGCTCCCTCCTGGGGATGTCAAAGTGTCCTGGGCACCTTCTGGATCTCCCAGCTCCATGAGGCTTCTCAGTGCTCTGCTCATCTGCTCCCATGGCCGTGCTTCCCACAGGGCTGGAGACAGGGATTTGCTGCTCTCTCCATGAGATTATTCCATTTTAACCCCTATAAAAATCCCAGTAATCTCACCGTGACCGCGGCTTGCCCAGGGTGCAAATTCCGGCCGATGCCGTCGGCCGTGTCCAGAGTTTCCTTGGGAAGGGGGTGTGCAAGCACAGGGCTTTCCTCACTGCCACAGATCCCACTGCCCTCATCCTGGCAATCTTTGCATCCCTTACAGATGGACATTCCAGGGATTTTTGAGCTGTTCTGACCACAGAGGGATGGGGTGTCCTGGCTGTGAGTGCCCTGCTGGGAGCTCATCTCAGCTCCAGGGTGTGGGCTCAGGGGAGCTGAGGAAAGCACAGATCCCTCCAGGTCTGCACGTGCAATCCACTGCCCAGCCCTGTTCCTCGTCCTTTTCCTTCATCTGTATTTTTTACTGCTGTTTTCTCAGTAAAAATGCAGCTGCCTTTTCCTGGGCAGTGCTCACTCCCTTATCTAAGGGAGAATAAGGAGCTCCTGCAAAGTGAGCACCCCCCAGACCCTGAGTTTGGTGCTGTTTCATCAATCCAATAAAGCTGAAATCCCCTGGGGATGGATCCTGCCTTTCCAAGCTCTCCCTCGCTCTGTGCCTGCTGCCAGAGGCTGGAGGGAGATGCTCTGGGGACCTCCAGAAGCTCCCACAGCAGGAGAGTCCCCAAATTGGGCAGATCTGGTGCTCTGCTCCTGTCTCTGCAGCACAGGGAAATTAATGGGAATTCCTGGATACTCAGCTTTCTGAGGAACTTCCTGAGCTGTTTAAAGGCTCTGTGGCAGCAGGATTTTAAACCATCTCTGAGAGTAATTCCTTACATAAGGGAGAGAGCTCTAGACACTGCTGTGGGCATTCCAGGATACCCCTTGGAATACTACAGGGTGTAGGGAAAGTGCAAAATGTGAGTATCCAAAAGGATTTACCAATCCTTGTATTTTTTGCTGGGCTGTTTGCTGTCTTACCTAACCCCTGTCATGTAATTGAATTAAGTTTGTTTAATTTCTTTCTTTTTTAAAAAAATGCATCTGGGACTGGTAAACTTAATTAAAAAGAAACATTGTTAAGCAGCCTGATACAGCCATAATTTGATTTAAAGTACTGGATGATACCAACATTATAAATGTAAAGTGATATGGCTTTTTTGGAGGAAAAAAAAGGGACCTAAATGAACTTAAAATCCTTCTTCATTTGAGGCAGGGTTAATTGTGGAGGCTTTCTTCCTCCCGTTCTGTGGCTGTAGGGCTTTTCTGAGTGGGGAAAGAAATATTCCCTCCTCAGACAAAGGATTGCTGGATCATTTGTGCTCTGCAACCAAGCCGGGTTTCAGTACCTTTGTCCATGGAATGCAAAATCCTGAGTGCCCTGAAATCAGTGCCAGAGGTCCCATGGATTTCAAAGGTAGCGGGACATTAGGGATCATTTGGATTTGTTTGTGGAAAAATTTCCTGGATTTTAGGGAAGCTTCCACCCAGCACGAGTCAGAGAGGTGGAAGCTGCCATCAGAACCCGTTTATAATGTTATTATAAACATATTATGTGCAATCCACTGGGCTATAACACAGTATCCCATCGGATTGCTGCTTTTCCTGGCTGAAATCCGGGCAAGTCCAGCTCCTCCATTCAGCAGAGGCCGCCGCTGGGTCCGGAGGGTGCCTGGCTCCCTCTGGATCCCGCTCCATAAAGCCGGGATATCCTGTGTTGCCCCTACCAAATCCTTCCCAAAGCTCCCTGCTGGGGTCGAGCCTGGCTGTGCCGGGAATTCACGCTTGGAGAGAGGGAAAATACCGAGGGAGGCTGGAAACGGCCCCAGCCCCACGGCAGCGCTGCGGGGCCGGGGCCGGGATGCTCCGATGGCTCTGCCGAGGATGGAGCTGGAACTGGGNTGGGCTGGAGCTGGAATTGGGACTGGGATTGGGGCTGTGGCTGGAGCTGGGATTGGGGCTGAGGCTGGGATTGGGCTGGAGCTGGAATTGGGACTGGGATTGGGGCTGTGGCTGGAGCTGGGATTGGGGCTGAGGCTGGGATTGGGCTGGAGCTGGAATTGGGACTGGGATTGGGGCTGTGGCTGGAGCTGGGATTGGGGCTGAGGCTGGGATGGGGCTGGAGCTGGATGGCACCAACCTCCCTCCAACCAGTGCTGCAAAACCAGTTCCTAATTCAACACAAAATAAAAAGGCTTTTCCCAGCTGCAAAGTTATTTTGTAGGAGCTGCTGGGTTTAACTTTTCCCTGAATTATTTGCAGAGATATCCCAGACAGGCCAGGAGGCAGCTGGAGGTGGGGAACCCTGAATTTGCATCCCTGAGCTCTGGGAATCCCCTCCTGCAGTGGTGCAAAATCCCTGGGATGGGCTTTGCCATCCCAAATTGAACAAATCTTGGGGTGCCAGGGTTGTGCCAGTGCAAATTTGGCACAAATCAAAGCCAGAACTGAACCAAAAAATGGCAAATTAATGAACAAATGATGAACAACAGGATCTTCACCAATCATATTTTGTAGTTTGGTTTCTTAAACTGTGTGTGGAACTGCTCTGATGACGTGAGGAAGTGGTCTGTCTCATGGACAGACTTAATTCCACTCAATTTAATTTTAAAAATAATACATATAAAAATCTTCATTGAAAAATCCTAATGGAAATTCTTGAGAATTGAAAGCTAAATTGAAAAATCAGAATTTCACTTTTTTGTTACATTTTCTCCTTGATTTTTTTTTCCTCCAGTTCCTCTTACTTTTAATAAGAATCCACCATCCTGTTTCTCCCTCCTCCAGGGAAGGGGGACCCAGCTGACAGACGCAGAGCCGAGACACACGAGAAGGAAAACACTAAAAATAATAAAAATATCATTTTTCCTTCAACCCCACTCAATTTCAGCAATCTGAGCTGCAATTGGAGGCACAGACCCCAGGCTGGAAAGTGTAACAGGTTTGAATTTAACTTTCTCCCTTTAAACTTTAAATTTTATGGGACTTTATGACTGAGAAAGTGCCCGAGAGCTCCCGGAGCAGCTTCGGCACAGGCGGGATCCCAGCAGGAGCTTTGCAGGTGTCCCGGTAGGAGAAGGGATTTCATGTTATTTGTTGAGAGGAAACCTTGATAAATTAAAGCTTTTCTTTTGTGTCTTGCAAATTATTCTCAATGTGTTCTTGATTCGGGGGAAGGTAAACAAACTGAGAGTTTTCAAACTCGGCGTTGTTCGCACATACAGCAACTCCAGGGGTCTGCAGGAGGGTTTGTGGGAGCACGGGAAGGGAAAGCCATGGATCCAGGGAACCCCTTTTTCTGTCACTCAGCTCTATTTGCCAGCCACGGACACAAGAGCTTTTTAATTATTAATTTTTTTTACAGATTCTCTTGGTCGCATTTTATTGCTGTTGTATATTACAGAGGGAAAAAAAAAAAAAAACGAAACCCAACCCAGGGCTGTGTTTTGTATATTTATTCCCTATTATTTAGAGGAGAGCAGATCAATTCCTTACATCCCAGAAGCCGGGGATCATCAAGGTTGGAAAAGAGCTCTAAAATCATCAAGTCCAACTGTCAACCCAGCCCCACCACCCTGCTCTAAGATGCATTGTAACAATTTGAGGAAAACCCATTTCTCAGTGCTCTTACCTCCACTCTGAGCTGCCCAGACAGGGGAACACAAACCACCCCGGGCCAGGGAGTGCCGTGGGAGGGAGGGATGCTCCTGCAGACGGAGAAAGGATCGCTCCGAGCCCAATGGGATCCATCAGCCACCGCTCACTGAGCCCTGCTGGGAGCTGGGAGGGTTCCTTGTTGGATTTCCCCGGCAGACAAAAAGCTCTGGCAGCATCTCCTGCCCCATCTCCGGGTGGGAAGCTCGGGATCTGAGCAGCACGGATCGCTGAGGTGCTGGGAGAACAGCCCCGGTGCTGCTGCTGCTTCCCGACATCTCCCCGGCTCCGCTCTGCCCCAGCACGGGGTACGAGCGATGCCAACAAAATCCCTCAGGAATGCACTTCAAGGAAAATCCTGGAGTTCTTCCCTGCCCTCCAGCAGCAAAGCAGAGCTGCAGCCGGAGCCTTCACGATTCCTCGGTGGCTCCCTGAGTTTGGTGTTGCTGGGATTGGGAATTGGAGGATGTGCAGAGCAGGAGCCTTTGGCATCCTCGGGGCTGAGTTTTGTCGTGTTTTGCAGTGAACTGCAGGAATTCTGTTCAATATGGAAGTGCTTTAAGTTTGTGGAACGTGGGACAATAAAACCGAGCAGATGCACAAAAGCAGGCAGAAATCCAGGGAAAAGCACAGTTCATCTCCCTGCAGTTTATGGAAACTCCCCTGGCCCTACTTGTGCTCCAGGCTCTGCTGTCCCGGGAGAAAGGGGAAGGAGAGGGAAGAGAGAAGTCCAAGTGAGATTTTTTAAATCTAAACTGCTTCTCCTGGCAGCGTTGGAGCCATCCAAGCTCCTGCCTTTGGTGGCAGCGCTGGAGGAGAAGCCAGACCTGCCCTGGTGCCTCGTTTAATGCTGTGCTCATCCCAAACCTTCATCCGTGGGAATGCTAATTACTCATTCTATTCCAAACAGTGCCCACCAGGTTTCCCATAGGAAAAGGGATGATTTACCCAGGAACTAAAGGCACAGCCAGACTTGAGCAGCACTGAAAGGCAACATGCCCCGAAATACAACCAGATGTGCAAGAAATACATGACTTTCCATGGCTAAAACCTGCTGCAGAGCCCAAATTAGACTCAGCTGCTACTTCCAGGTCTTGAGGGTTAGGAAAAAGCAATTTTTTTGTGGGTGAGCCATAACCATGGCTCAGCCTTCCGGCCACAGCTGGCAGGGCAGAGTATTTATTGGTGGGGGCAGATGTGCCAGATCGGAGATATTAAATCCATGTTCCTGATTTTTAATTACAGCCTAGCTAGAAAAACCCCACAAGGCAAGGAACTAAGATCAGTGTATCACACACAGCAAGGAAAATTATTTTGTCCACTCTGAATCTTCCCACTCTGCAGAGTGGGCTCCAAGCAAGGGTGGGAAAGCCCTGCAGATCCCAGTGGAGGATTTCACATTTCACACAGGAGGATCTTTCCTTGGACATCCACACACTTTTTACCTGGAGACCCTAAATGGGAATGCCCAGCTGGCAGCACTTCTCCATGTCCACAATGGCTCTGTGACCCTCAAAACTGTGCCCAGAATTTTGGAGCCAAAAGAGAGCATCCTGACGGATGGAGAAATGTCATGGGAGCAGAGCTGGGTGAGCTGGTGGATCCCAGGGAAGGGCTTGGGGTGCTCAGCCATGGATGGGACACCAAGAGTCAAGGAGGGGATGCTCCTGCAGATCCCCTTTCCCTGCTGAAAGCCAAGGGATGCTTGGCTGGAGCTGGAACCAAAGCTCTCCCAAGGCCTTCCCAGCTCACCTTGTTTTTCCATTACTCGAGGACTCAGCTCGTTTCTCCAAGCAAATCCCCTGCTAAGGTTGCTGGGATTTGAATTTACGGCCACGGGAGGTGTTGAGCCACCAGGCCAGATGGTTATGTGCTAATTTCCATGGGTTGGGGTGGTTTGGGGATCTCAGCACAACTGTCCACGCTCCCAAACAAGAGAAAGCTGTAGCCTGAGCTGTTTCCTACATTAAATCATTGCATGGTTTTCTTCTCCCCTTATTGCAGAAGAGGGTTTGATTTGGGCTGTATAATTTACAGTCCACAGCCTGTGACACAGCACGGCCAGGAGGAAACTTTGGAAGGGGAGATAATACCTTGGAGACAGATTTGCCTCTTCCCTGAGCTGAAATTCCTCACAAAGCTGAATTTTGTTGACCAGTTCAGCTAATTTTGATTTTCTTCTGCTCCAGCAACACTAGCCACTGACAGACTTAACTGACAGACTTTATCCTTATTTTGCACAACTCAGTGCTATTGGGTGGCAAGTCAATCACATTTATTTATGAATTTAAAATTAAAAGCAGAAAATAATACCCACCCTCCCTAAGGGGGTGGATGGACAAGCAGAGTCTCACCCAGCTTTGCACAGGGAGTTCATGCGGCTTTAATTTCCAACACAAAGAATATCTCGCTGGGCTGGGGGGGTGACATCACCCTGCTCCCAAAACTTCATGTGGTTCTTTTCCTTGCTTTTAAAGCTATTATTTTACATCTCTGCCGACAGATATTTGTATTGGCACATCTCACGGAATATTAAGATTGTATCTTTTCTGTTTAATTTCAAACGGCGCTTCCTAACCCGAGTGCAAGCTCACAACTCCAAACCATGAAGATGAGTGAAAGCTTCCTTGCAAACCTCTTCATTTATTGTCCTTCTCCCCAGCGCCTCAGCCCTTCCAAGCTTTCATTCTCATCCCTCTATATTTGCATTTAGGGCCATATTTAGGGCCATTAACCGAGGATAGAGTAACAAAACAGAGCGGAGTTTTCTGTCGGTCTCACCCAGCTGTGGGCTCGGCTTAAGGACAGAGTTTGAGTTTATCTCTGCACACGGGGAAGGATGGAAAAGCCTCAAACATGTCCTGAAGTAAGAAAAGAGCTGGTGAGGCAGAGAGAGCAGCAATGGAGAGAAAAGAGTGGAAACAAAGCCCTTGGAAAAGCACTTTTCACCAGAGTTAGTGGGACTGGGATAAATCACCACATCATGTTCAGACTCATCTGCCCTAATCCCAGGGAAGAAGGAGCAAAGCTTCAGACATGGGGATTTGATGTGGTGGAAGAACAAGCCCCAGAAACCTGCAATTCCAGCAGGAATGAACCTGCCCATCCCTGGCTTTTTCTGCACTGAAATAGTGGTTAAGCATTGGAAGAGGCTCCCCAGAGAAGTGGTGGAGTCACAAACCCTGGAGGTGCTCAAAACCCAAGTGAACGTGGCACTTTTGATGTGGGGTCATGGGCATGGGGGTGGTCAGTCAAAAGCTGCACCTGACAATCCTGGAGATCTTTTCCAGCCTTGACGATTCTGTGATTTTTTAAGCCACCCTCCAGAACAGGCTCTTCTCCACGCTGCAACAAGCAAGACCACAGGACTCCCCAGTGTCCCTGTCCTGCCCCATGTCCTGGCCAAGGAGCTGCCTCCTCTGGGTCATCTCTTCCTGCTGCAGTGAGGACACAGCCCCACTGGGGGTTTGGCAGCTGGAAGCTGGGCACCAGGTCTGGAATGTCTGGATCACAGAATCACAGAATCACCAGGTTGGAAGAGACCTTCAAGATCATGGAGTCCAACCCATTCCCCAACACCTCAACCAAACCATGGCACCAAGTGCCACATCTTTTTAAACACCTCCAGGAATGGTGACTCCACCACCTCCCTGGGTGGACCATTTCAATATTTTATGACTCTTTCTGTAAAAAACCTTTTCCTAATATCCAATCTCTATTTTCCCTGGTGCAGTTCAATGCTGGAATGTCTGGAATGCTTCCATCACAGAGCTGGTGAGGGAGAGGCCCCAGGTGATGGACCTGCAGCATGGACCTCAGTACTGGTGACCATTTGTCCAAGGTGGGCTTGGCAAGCCTGGCCCTGTTTGGGACATTTGGGACTGTGTTGGTGCTGTGAATCCTCATCCTCCTCACCCCAGCCTTGGTGATCATGGTAGAATTGGCCCATTTTTCCTCTCAGAGCTGGTGATGTGACCAAGGCCATCGAAGCACCAAGGGGGTATCTCCAGCTACCCAGCAACTGTTTAAAGATCCCAGGCTATACTTGGCAAAAAGAACATCCCTCCTCTCTAGAAAGGCTTTTTGCCCTCAGCTTGCTGCCTCCAAGAGGGCTCCTGGGGGTCAGGTCCCGGTTGGGGTTCTCAGACCTTGGGGTGCAGAGCAGGGAGCACGGGAATGTGGCCCCAGCTGTGCCCAGCACTGCTTCTGCCCAGGAATATGGAATAACTCGGTATCAGCTTCCCCATAACTACTTTAATTTCACTTCTCCTGTGTGGTTTTCCTGGCAGCCAAACCGAGAACTCCAGCTTTTCCCTCCCCATATTCCAGCAGTGAGGAGTGCAGGGGTGACCCTGGGGACAGGGGGTCCTGGGGCCCTGGGGACAGGGGGTCCTGGGGCTCACTTGGGGTCACCCCCTCTCCCTCCCTGAAGCCCTTCCCTGGGGTAAAGACAGACAGAGCTCATTTCTGAGCAGTTCTAAAGGTTTTCTTCTTCATCCACGTGCTGAATTCTGCCCTCTCTAAATCCCCTCTTATTACACATTCTTTAAGTATTTTCTTTAAGTATTATGAGAAAAGTTCAACACATCAGGAATTTTCCCCGTTACTTAGAGGGGGAAGGGGCCGGGTCTTGGGTTTATTCCTTGGCTCTGGAGAAGCCGTGGTGAAGGAAAAGTGGTGGGAGAGCTGCTTGGAGGGATGGAAGGCTGGTGGCTGGAGAGGGGATGGAGCAGCTTCTCCTCACTCTCACACACAACCACCAGCCAAAAGTCAGAAGCTGGGCTGGGAAAAGCCACATTAAAAATGTTCCTGGCAGCACAGAGGTGAGAAATCCGTCTTTTCCAGAAAGAATTTGGGGGTTGCAGTGAGATATCTCACACAAGGTGCCATTCTATCACGCTGGAGAAACTCAGCAGGGCATCAGCCACAGCTGGAGGAAGGTTCCTGTGGGGACAGGTCCCCTTGTAGTCTCATCCTTACCCCACCCCATGTGGGCATTATTGACCCTTCTCTGACTTCCCTGCTTGTGGGGGTGAGCACCACCCACCCCCTCTCATCCTGAAGAGATCCGAGTGCCCTAATTTGATTTAACTCTCCCCAAATGCTGTCTGTATTGTTTTTACTTCACTGAATCATTTCCTTAAGGTTTAATCCTATTCCCTGTGCAGACTCTGGTGGGGGTTATGTATAAAATAACATAACAGAGATTTATTTTAATTTATCTTTAACTAATGCAGCGCACGTGGAGATGAAGAACCTCCTTAGGAGGTCAACCAAGAAACTTCAGTGCTGGTTGGCCACTGCCATAAACTGCTCATTTCTTGCTCAGCTGTGTCACTTTTACCATGAAATAAATTCAGGATTGTCCTATGGATGAGGACATCTTGCCATCACCTCCTGGTTTGGATGGAGTCGGCCCAGCAGGGATGGAGAGAGGACACAGTCACAGAAAAACAGACGTTCTTCAAAGTTCATGAGGGGCAAAATAATCGTGGGATGAAATTAAAGCTGTGCTGGGGAATGGGACATTTGAGAATGTCAGGGAAAACAATCTCCTGAGTGCTGTTTTACACTACCACGGGTGTTTTCTGCCAAGAATTCCTCAGCCTTCAGCAGTTTCTGTTTGAAAGATTTTGAGGAAAAAGAAATATTTGTTAATCTGTTAATGACTAATTAGTTAATGACTCCTGTGAAACGGTGGTTATGTTTACAAAAATTCGAGTTGAATATTGGCACTTGCAGCTCCTGTAGAACCCAACCCAGTGTTGTTCCAGCCCCCAGAAGGGTCACTCAGCTGCCTCACATCCTCTCCATTGCAGCCTCTCCAGGGCAATCAGAAACTGTTTAATTCCAGCTCTTAGACCCTCCTGTAACAAAGCTCCCATCCCTTTCCCCTGTGGATCGAGGCAGTTTGTGGCACTGCCTCATCCCTAAATTCAGTTTTTTCCCTCCAAGGAAAGGATATTATTTGCACATTGGAATATTGGAAATTGGGTTGCATTTCTCAGTGCAGGTGTGACAGATGTGAGGCAGCATGTTCAGTTATATTTATCATCTATTTATATGTTAGATTTTGGTTGCCCAGAGAAGCTGTGGTTGCTCCATTCCTGGAAGCGTCCAAGTGTCCAAGGCAGTGTCCAAGGTTAGGACAGGGCTTGGAGCAACCTGGGATAGTGGAAGTTGTCCCTGCCCATGGCAGGGGTGGAATTGGATTATCTTTAAGGTCCCTTCCAACCCAAACTATTCTGGGATTCTCTGATTTACAGATGAATAGATTTGGATCTAAAAATCCCATTCTTTATTTACTGGTAGCAGTAAGGTTGGGGAAGCAGGAAATAAAGGAAACTGGAGTAGTAAGTTAGCAGCTTGTGCAAAAAGGATTAAACCACTCCTAAAATGCTTTTTTACAGGAGAGGAAAGGTTTTTAAAGAGCAGATGGTGCCACCAAGGCTGGGGTGGGAAGAGCAAGCAGGGACATGGGATCAGCCCAGGATTCTCTGTTTTTCTCCCTCTGGCTGCATCCCTGTGACAGAGGAGCAGCTACACCAAATATTGCTACCCAAAATATTGCTCAGAGTGTGTCCCACCTCACATACACCCAGCAGGAAGAGAAGAAGAGAGATACACCCACACCCAGTTGTAAACTTGACTACTCATCATTTAATTAAACACTGGAGAAGCAATGGAGTAACGGTGCTGCATCCCTCTGAGCACAGACTGAAGGGCTGGAAAGCAGCACTTCCCCAAATATTAAATGAATAAATATTTTCTTGCTAATGATTTATGGAGCAGAGAATAAACAATCTTTGAGTTTTTCCCAAACAATCCTTGAATTTATCCATAGAACCAAAAATATCACACACCAAATTTATAATTGCAGCTCTGTATAAATTGATGGTTGAGTGAAGATATAAAAGAGACAAGTATTGGATGCATAATTGAGTTCAGGTGATATTAAAATATTACCCCTGAGTCACAAGGCAGGTTTGGCCACCTTTGTTTTGTTTTGGTTTTTTTTTTTTGGTTGTTTTTTTTGTTTGTTTGTTTGTTTGTTTGGGGTTTTTTTTGTTTTGTTTTGGTAAATGCAAAGAAAATCTTGGCAAAATCAAGCACAGCTTGGAAACAACTCCATATCCCAAAATCTGCCCCAAAAGTGGCCAGGCAAGGCCGTGTGTGGAGGTTACCTGAGTGCTTTCACACATTAAGGGACAGTATTAAAAGATCATTTCCAAGTTAAGCAAACATTTCTGGCATATTGTCTAACATTTGCTTTAAAATTAACTTAGTTATTCTGAATTTTATGCCAACTGATTATTGGCTGGATTCTCTGATGATGGTAATTCAGGACATTCCATCCCATAATTCCATAAAGACAATAAGATTATGAAGCCCAAGAAGGCTCTGAGTCAGCCTTTGACAGATTAAAGCTCTCCAAGTCCCCCTAAAACCCTTCTCTGACACATTAATTTGACCTAAACCCTCAAAATGTTCCTGATTATATCATCTCAATCGGGCTTGATTTTTGTTTTATTTTTCTGTGTAGGAAATTAAAAAGGCTCGGTTGATCCCCGGCCAAGTTCTTGAAATGTGTTGCAATGCTGAGGAAATCAAAGATTACTCGAAATACTTTTTAATAATATGTCATGTCAGCAGAGATAAAGGTTCACACTCCATGCCCTCAGCTGGCTTCCATCAGTGCTGGCCAGGACTCGCCAGTCGCCTTGAAATCATGAGCTTATGCTCTTCTAATTATGAACATGTTCATAAAATTTGATTAATTTCTCTTTGTAAGAAGAATTAAATCTGCATAGGTGAGGCTGATCCTGCCTGGGAGCAAGAGGTAAACCCAAATTCCCTTCCCCTGCCACATTCTCCATTTCTTGCCACAAGGGATCATAGAATGCTTTGGGTTCGAAGGAATCTGAAGGAACATCTCATTCCAACCCTCCTGCCATGGACAGGGAACCATTATCCTGTGGATAGTGACATTCTGGAGGATGGGCAGCAGGCTGGACATTGTCCCATAGAGGCATTGGGCAGGAGCACCTGGATATTCCTGCAGGAAACAAAACCACATCAGAGACCAGTGCTGATGGAGATCCATGGAATAAAGGGTGGAACACCACAGGGCCAAACCCAGCTAGAATTCAGATTACAGCTATCAGACTTTGGGAAGCTGGGATAGCAACTTTCCACTCCCCAGTCAGGCTGCAGGTATGATCCGTACCAGAGCTGGCACTGGAGGAAGGTCAGCAGCTGGAGAAGGAGGTGGCTTCCAACCAGGTGCCCAGGCTGGATGTTGATGGGCTTTTGGCAGCTGTATCTGCACCCATTCACTTCCTCTGAGGTGTTTTCCCTGTTCAAATTCCTGGCCCAGTGAGATATGCCAGGAATTTGGTGTGTAAATGTGTGCTAAAAAAGGTATACATGGTTATAAATGCATAAAAACGTGTATTAACATCAATGGGCAATGCCCACCCTGAGCTGAGTAAGGAGTGGGTTTGAGGGGATTTGAGGGCGAGGATGTGAGTCTGGGACAATTAAAATACACATTTGGGAACAAATACTGGCACAGTGAAGTTGTGGCTACCCCATCCCTGGGAGTGTCCAAGGCCACGTTGGATGGGGCTTGGAGCAACCTGGGATGGGGGAAGGTGTCCCTGCCCATGGCAGGGGGTGGAATGAGATGAGATACAAGGTCCCTTCCAACCCAAACCATTCCACGTTCTTCACAAAGACAACCTGCTGCCAGCCCAGAGTTTGGTGCACCCGGACACCGGCTCTAACAAATACAGCAAGAAATCCTGAAAATTGAAACATTTCGATGGACCAGGAAAATCCCTGTGACTCCAGGAGCACCTGGAAACAGAGCATGGAATGCTGCACCCCATCCCCTGCCTGTCCCACAGCCACAGCGCCCAGTGGCAGCTCCCCCCTCCTCAACCTGCTTTCTCAGCTGGCCTGTGAATTTTATCCCTTGCCACATTTTTTTCCCGTTAAGGCTCATCTATCCCGGCTGACCTCCCCAGTGCAGGAAAATGCTGCGGGGCCAGGGGTGCACAGGGGATGGGGGGGGTGGACACCCCTCCTTCTGAGCGGGGACACCACCACTTCCCCCTCCCCAAAACCCACCTGAGCCCCGGAATCCCCTTCGCTGGCTGCTCTGGGGAGAGTTCCCGGATGGAAAATAAATCAGCGCGGGGGTTCCAGCCTGGGCAGGGCGGGGAGGTCCCCGGCGCGGGGGTGGAAATGCTGCGCAGCGCTTTCCCTGCTCACCTGAGGGTCCCGGCCAGAGCCCCCCGGCCGCGACCTCGCCCTGCCCGGCCGTGCAGGAGTTTCCCGGGACTCCCCGAGTGGAAAACGGGGATTTTTGCCCCTAATTCAGCGCAGCTGCCGCAGGCGGCGGGGCCGCGCTTTGAAGCGGAGCCGGGGCGGAGGGGGTGGCGGAGCGGGCGGGGCTGCCTTAAAAAACACCCCAAAAACAACCAAACAAACAAACAAAAAGCAAAAGAAAAACGGGAGACAAAGCTGGAACCCCTGCCCGGCGCTGTCACAGCCCAGGGGTGGCACCGGGTCTGTCGTGCCGGGGACACCGGAGGGACCGCGTGTGACCGGCCCATGGGGGCAGCCCGGCGGGGCACGGCTCCCTTCTCTTGTATTCCCCTTTCCCTCTTTTACTTTTCTCCCACTTTTATTTCTCTTTTCTTGCCTTTTTTTTTCTTTTTCCATCCTCTTCTCTTTTTTATTCTCCTTCTTTTTTTTGTTAATCTTTCCCTCTTCTCTTTTTTTCCCTCCTTTTTCTTTTTTCTTTTTCCCTTTTGCGCTGGTTCTGGTTAAACGTTATTTGCACTTTTGTTGGAAAAGTGGCCCCTAGTGTGCAATTAAGTCAAATTTCTTTGAGTTTTACAATTTAATGGAGAACAGTAACTCTTTTATTGATCCTAGACGGGGCCGGCTCCTCTTNCTCGCCGTGGCCGCTGCCCCCCGACGGGAGCCGTGCGGCGGCCGGGCGAGGGGCGCTGGGTGCCGGCCGGGATGGAGCCGCCGCCGCCCGCCTGAGCCCCGCTGCCGCCCGGGGGGACTCCCGGCAGCCCGGGGGGGATGGCGCTCAGCTCCCGGGCTCACGCCTTCTCGGTGGAAGCCCTGGTGGGACGCTCGGCCAAGAGGAAGGTGCCGGAGGGGCGCGCTGAGGAGCCCGGCCCCGG